>JAHZNI010003527.1:0-11606 GCA_027744415.1 Seira ritae | reverse complement strand
GTACCCTCCAGAAAAAAGACTGATATTTTTCTGCTTTCGAATAAAATATGCAAAAACATATTAAAACAAAGCAAGATTGTGTTAGTTTGCTACAAATAAAAATCTGTGAGGAAGATTCTTTTTTGTACATACTTCCCATGATGGTCAACGTGGCGTATTCGAATTCAGCCTGGGTAAAGCCAACATTGTTGTGAGCAGTGACGCGAAGTTGATACCAGGTTGCGGGGGTCAAATCCAAAACGACGTAGTTTCCACTGGGCTTAACACTGTTGCTGACCATTGTCCATTCTCCTTGATGTCTGCAATGAAAATTAGAAAACAATTTTGAAGCAAATAATTTGCAAGTAAAATCAAAATCTTCATTCCATTTCAATCATACCTGGCCTTATATTCTACAACGAAATAGAGCATAGGGCAGCCACCATCGTCCCAGGCAGAAAGATGAAGAGTCACGCTGTTCTGAGATACTTCAATAAACTTTTGTGCGGGCGGTACACCGGGTTTCTGTCCCTTTGTTCGAGTGTTCAAGATATCAGATGCTTCACCAGTTCCGATGCTGTTGAAAGATGTAGCATAAAGTTGATATCTAGTTCCACAGCTCAATCCTTCCAAAGTGTACTCCGAGGTGTTGGGGGGAATCTGAGTTGTTTCCCATTCGCCAAAGTCCTGCTTGTAGTGTAAAGTCATGCCATGAAGAGGAGCAGAGTCCATTGGAGATTTTAGACGAACAGTGATGGAAGTTCCAGTGGTTCCAGAGAGGGAGATGCTGGGTGGTTGAGGAGGTGCCTGGACTACAAGAGAGTGCATGATGGCGTCCTGTCCGAAGCTGTTCTCAGCCCTGCAAGCATAATCGCCAGCATCCTTTCGAGAGACTTCTTTGATCAACAGACTTCCATCGGGAAGGAGGCGGAGACGGTCAGATTGGGTGAGAGGTTGTCCTTTGACTTTCCATTTGATTTCAGGGGCAGGAACTCCGACAGATTGGCAAGGAAGCTTCACGTCTTCACGATGAGTGGCAACGATCTTTTCCGCGAATGAAGCGATTTTAGCTGGAACTTTGTTTGATGGAGAGATTGTGACAGCCTTTGATGCAGAACCTTCTCCGATGGCGGTGGAAGCAGTAACCCAGAATTCATAACGTTCTTTACGTTTCAAGCCTGAGATTTCGTAGGTGGTTTGGAATGATGGGATCTTTTGGGCCTTGGGTTCAGATTCTTTTGGTTCGATGGTTCGGATGTAGACAGTGTATTGAGTAACAATGCCATTGGGTTGTTGAGGATGCTATAAGGAAAAATTGTTCGATTGCGTATTGAGTATTGCTTATGCGTACCCTTATCATGAAAAATTAACATTTCACAAGTCCCCATTTACCTGCCAGCTTAGGAGAACGGAGTCAGCGGACATAACGCTAGCCTTGACAGCCATTGGAGGTCCGGGTACATCTTGTTCCGTATGGCAAGAAATTGCTTCAGAGGCCTTTCCATCTCCGCCATTTGTGTAAGCCAAAATAGTAATGTTGTAGTCGGTATACTTTTTAAGTCCATGAAGAATGATTTCGCTGGCTGCAGTGACTTTGACATCCTTAGTCTTGTCATCTAAAATTAAAATTATGCATTTTACATTGCGTATAAATATTAAAACAATATGTAGGCATATTGACAAATTGACATATTGGCATATTTCATAAAGACAAATCAAAGCATTTCTCTGATCACTTACCATACCAAGTTGAGGATGGTCCGAAGATAACCTTATAACCCTTGATAACACCGTTAGCAGAAGCAAGTGGAGGAGATGTCCATGAGACGCGAATGGATTGAGAAGTGAGAGTCGTGCAACTGATATCCTGTGGAGGTTGGTCAGGCTTTCCCTCAGCGGTGTGTTGGGTGATTTCCTTAGACATTGGGCCAGGTCCGACTCGATTGAATGCTTGAACAACTACGGAGTATTCAGTGTAGGTCCTGTGATAGAGAAAGTAAAATAATTAATAATTATGCATACCAAAATTGTAGATACATCTTCACGAATTACATGAATTGATTTGTTGCTGTACTTACTTCAAGTTTGATACCATGAGATGATGTTCCTTTCCAACTTCTCGTGAAAACTCAACAGTTTCAAACAAGTATGGCTTATCTGAAGATGCAAGTTTGTATCCAACATAGTACCCCATAATTTCACCATTCCATTCCTCCCTTAGTGGTGGCTTCCACGTCACTTTCAAGGTATGCTGGTCAACGGGTTCAACTTGGATGTTTTGTGGTGGACCGGATTGTACAATAAATATTTTTAGAAGAAAAATTAATTAGATGAAAAATATATTAGCGCATTTATTATTGCAGATACGCGTACATAATAGCCTTCAGCTTGTTTCGGGATTGCCGCAATGACTAGGGCTCCCTCCTCAACTCGCATTCCAGGAGCAGATCCTTTCAAATCACGGTAATCCATGGGCCCATCACCTAATTTTCAATAAAAAATAAAATATAATTCTCAAGATAAGATCACATGAACTTTCTCTTCTCACAACTTCAAAGAAACTCACCAGCAGCTTTCTTCCAAGTAACGGTTGGTTTAGGGAATCCATCAGCCTTGCACTCAATTCGAGCATCACTTCCCTGAGCAAAAGCTCGGTCAGTAGGCTCAACAATCCAGCGTGGAGGAACTAATCACAACAAAGTCCATATTAGTTACATTTGCTCAATTAGTAAAATCGGAATATATTTATTTAGCGTGAAGCGAAGCGCATGCTGCGAGGTACAAAAACTGGAGAAAGTCGACATGCATGGGACAAGAAAACGAAAAAAGCTTGGGATCATTTTTATAAATATAAAAACATCATATCATGCATTCATGCAAAAAACAACGAAAAAGCTTTATAACATTTTCTAAAAAAACAAACATGTACAGCTACTCAATATAATAAATATATTCTACATAACAATAAATATATGTATGTATAATTACATGAACAAATTAAACAACATGAAAGAAGCTACAAAACAGAAGTCAAATATCTACAGGTTATGCAGGAGAAAGGAAGGAAGAGAAAGTAAGGCATTGGAAAAGATTATGGACCGGGATTTGATTGGGACTACGGGACGATATATGAATATCCTGAATTCTGACAGTAAGATAAGCCTAACATTATGAGTTTTGACAGTTTGAATTTCCTGATTTATGCTCCAAATGATCTTCATGAGTTGGTCTAATCACATTTATTAAACAGATATTGGATTTGGTAGAGGTCGACTTTTGAAAATTGGTCTGTCGCATTAGAGGCGCACAGATAGACAATATGTTTGCTACACAGCAGCATTACGCATTCACTTTTTACATTATGTAAATATGTATTTGTCTGAACGCACCATAAACTTCGAGGACCGCTGATGAGTTTGCAACACCAGCACGGTTTCTAAAATTATTCCAGTAAAATGATTTCAAGTTAAATGTCATTCTAAATGTCAAGTCCGTTTAAGTCTTGAATTTTTATGTACCTTGCAGTGCAAGTGTATACACCAGCATTTCCCGGAAACACGGGTTCCACTAAAAGTACTTTTAATCCAAATAAAAGTTGTGGTCGTATAGACATTGATTTTACTTCATTAAATTAAAATAAATCCGAGTTATTGGTATTTTACCACTCATTCTTGATCCTATAAGCGTAGTTTTCAAACCAAGATGAGAGCTTAAACGACCTCCTTGAAAGCTCCAAGTGATATCCAAAGGTAAATCGCCTAATCAATTTTGTGTTATTTTTTATTTGAACTTTTCTTTTGAGAGAAGTGAAAGCGTACATATCATGTCTGGTGAAAAGACTAACCGGCAGATACTAAACAAGTTGCCTGAGTGGTTGAGCCCGCATAGACATCATCATCGAACGCAAAGTTTACGATGCTCGGGGGCACTGCAAAGATTGATAACCTTTTTTTTGTAATCGTGACCGTTACAACCTTTTTGAATTATTATTACTTCGACTTTTTACCGACATTTTATGATTTATGTTTGGATTTTTATGATTCATGAAACCTTCCAAAACGTTCATTGTCTATGCCTACCTCTATGATAATTTAATGCGTAGTCCCTGAAATAAATGATTTAACCAAAACAAACGTGCAAGTACAAACCCCACACAAGCGTTTACGCAGCATAGCTTCAGCTTCAAATTCCCATAAAATAAAGTATGTCCTAACCATTTACTATGAGAGAAGCTGTATAATTCGCTGAGCCACCCGCATTTCTAGCAGAACACTAAATATTTTAAATAATTATCTATCGCTCATGATAAGAAAAGGGATTTCTGGTTAGAGATTTTGTTAAAGTAAAAACTTGGCATACAGTAAAATTCCCGGAATGTTCGGCAGACAAAGATTCAATACTGAGAAGGCTACTTCGCTGTCCTACTTTAGATATTTCAACTCCTTTCAAAGAGTTCAGGGACGAGCCAAACCCTTGAAACGTCCAACTAATTTTCAACGGTGTATCCCCTTTTAAATTATATCAAAATCTACTACAATCTGAATCAACATCCATGTTTTACTGTATTTTACAATTAGTAATAGTAACTACCATTGACATAGCATTGAATTTGAGTAGAATCGCCGGAAAACAATTGATCTTCAGGAAAACTGAACGGCTGAATTCTCGGAGGTGCTGTAAATGAACGAGAAAACTAATTTTGTTTCACATTTTCATGACTTCTTCATTCGACATGGATAAAGTTAATACGTTTTCCTGTTTATGCATTACATTTCCCGAATATTTAGTATGAACTTAAATGAAATGACACGACTTAACATTAACACGCTTCAAAGTCGTAATGGGGGTTCACACAAACATTACGGTCAAAAGCTATAAAACAAGCATATCAGCACCTAAATACATCTGCAAAAGCAGTAATAAAAAACCTTTCCAAAATTATTATGAACCTTGAACTACTAGAGTTGTGCTTTGATTTACTTGTGCCACTTTGTTAGAGGCAACGCAAGTATACTCGCCTTCGCAGAAAAATTAATAAAGTTTCAAGTTTAAATTAACCCATCCTATAATTTTCATCATATGAATTTTCTTAAAGGGAATATTAAGTGATACCAGCATGAAATGGAGCAATGCTTTCAATCGACAGTAAATTATTCCGCTTTCCAATTCTAGTAGTCTCTATTCCCATTTGTGATGAGAGTTCTTGACCGTGGAATATCCAAGAAATAGTTAGGGGTAAATCACCCTGGTCAACCTGACATTGGAGTGAAATATGACTTCCTGCTTCCAGCGGTTCTTCACCAAACGAGAACGGGACGATACGCGGAGCAACTGACAAAAGTTAAACTTCAATAATGAGACAGAGGAAGAATTTTCAATATTTTTCTGTTTTCGATTTTGTTATGAAACCTCAATTTTCAAGCCTATTCTTCAGCAATTAAACCGGGGCACTTTTTTAGATTTGCTATGCAAAATGAACAGGATGACGAAGAAGAATTTAATTTGAATAGGATGACGTGGAAAGTAAATTATAAAAAAATCTTAAAGACTAAACAAGGGGAAAGCAAGAAGCACCTAGAGTGCGAAAGCTATGTCTTAAAACCAAAATATCTTCATTTGATTGCCTTGAACGATAAGAGTTGTGCTCTGGTTTACTTGGCCCACTTTGTTGGATGCCACGCATGTGTACTCCCCTTTCATTTTTTTAAACAAAATGGATATTACATTACATTACCCTGAACCTTTCTTTGGTTCATTAAATTGAAAATGATCTTGAAAAATACCAGCGTGGAATGGCGCAATGCTTTCAATAGATAACAAATTGTTTCGCTTTCCAATTCTAGTTGTTTCTATTCCCATTTGTGATGAAAGTTCCTGGCCATGGAATATCCAAGAAATTGTCAAGGGCAAATCACCCTCTACAAGACACTGTAGGGATGCATGGCTCCCTGCTCGAAGTGGTTCTTCAAAGCTAAACGGAGATATGCGGGGTGCCACTATGTGAAGCAATGGACAAAAACATTAAACCCATTATCTCAGTAATTTTGAACTCGTAAATAATTGGAACAAAACGAATGTTGCAAGTAGCAAACATACACATTTATTAGTTGACAGAAATTCTGGTTGATTTGACAGAATTGAAAATAATTCTACTAAGTTTTTTAGCTGTCGCAAAGCTGTTTAAGTGAATAATTTCATATTTAAATACACAGAAATCTATCGGAAAACGTCGCCAATTAAGTTGTCATTAATATGTATTTAACGATTTAGTTTCTTAATTGTCGACATAAATGAATTTCAAAATAGTTATGCAAAGTCAACTTTCTGTCAAGTCAACTAAAATTTCTGTCAACTCAATTTATTTCATTTTGTAATTTTCTAATCGAAATTTTTTCCTATTCAAAGTGCATATTCCCTATACCACAGTTTTTGAATACAAGTTGAGGCAGAAGGAAGGTACAAAATCATTAAAAAGCATAGCACCTTTAGTTTTATGCAATAAAAGCAAAAACCCTTCGAAAGCTAATTTGTTTTGAACCTTGAACTACTAGAGTTGTGCTTTGATTGACAGATGCCACTTTATTAGATGCGACACATGTATACTCGCCTTAATGGAAAAATGAACCATTTTTTATTAAAATTATTTCTTTCCATAATACCAGTTTTGTATTCATATGATCAAAAATGAATTGATACCAGCATGGAACGGAGCGATGCTTTCAATTGACAATAAATTAATCCTTTTTCCAATTCTAGTAGTTTCTATTCCCATCTGTGATGAGAGTTCCTGTCCGTGAAATATCCATGATATAGCTAAAGGTAAATCTCCTTGATCAACGTGACATTGAAGGGACACGTGGCTTCCAGCCTCCATCATCTCATCACCAAACGAGAAATATACGATGCGGGGTGGTACTTTGAATCAATATATACGGCAAATCTATTACCATCATTTAAAAAATGGGATTTAAACTAAGCTAGTTCATCTAGGAATTAAAACTTTCATGTGGTTTCTACGTAGGACAAAGGGTCATGACTGTAGATTATCGTTAATTAAAATTAAGATTGCAAACTTAAATATGCGCCAAGCTCATATCAATTAATTTTGAATAAACCTTTCAGTTATACCATTTACTACCAGAGTTGTTTTATATTCATCGATTCCAGCGAGATTTGATACTCGACAAGAGTATTCGCCGGCATGACTTGCTTTAATATAGTCTATCATTAGCACGCTACTTCTAGGCCCAAGTTTCATAATGGATACTCCTTCTTGTGATTTTTCAGCTAAGTTAGAACTGTGAAATGACCAAGTGATTTGAAGTGGCAGCTCTCCTTGCGATACGAAACACTGTACTTGAGCTACTTCGCCCTCATTTAATGCTCCTTCAGTTTCACCAAACATGAAAGGAAGAATTTTGGGTGGAACTGGCAACAAATAAAGAAAGCAATGCTGTTAGGCTAAAATAATAAAACTTGATAAATTCATGAAATTACAAAGTCCAAATTAGGCAGCGGTATGCAGAGCGTATGAATTACGAGAAAATGAACTCTGAATGCAGAATACCATTTACTACAACTGTCGAACTGTATTCGTCAACCCCTGCAACGTTACTGGCACGACAAGTGTATTTGCCAGAGTGGTATGCTTGCAAAGACTCGATAATTAAAACGCTACTTTTTGCGCCTAATTTTGTAATGGAAACTCCTTCTTGACTCTGCTTAGCAGAATCGTCAGATCCATGAAATGACCATGTTAACTGCAATGGCAAATCGGCAGCAGAAACTACGCATGTTAGCTGAAGTGTTTCTCCAAAACTCATAGGCTCGTCTCCAGCACCGAAAGTTGGAACTATTTTCGGTGGAACTGAAATTTTTTGTTAAAGTTTAAAATTTAAAATTGCATAAAAATATGTCCTAGCATTTCACGTTAATTAAGTGACATATGTCGTCGACCGAATGATGCTATGAACTTCCAGATGGATAGATAAGGATATTTTAAAGCGATGGACACTAAAGATGCGGCTTATAAATTACACGAACATTGCAAACTGCAAAGGCAAAATCATGCAAAACTTATTCTCAATCTACCGTTGACAACTATCGACGTAGTGAACTCATCAGTTCCTGCAGCATTTTTAGCTCTACATGAATATTTTCCACTGTGGTGCGCTTGCAATGATTCTATGATCAAAAGACTGCTTTTGGAGCCTATCTTCATGATTGTTACTCCTTCTTGCTTGTTCTTTACCGAGTCTTCTGAACCTTGATATGACCAAGTAAGTTGTACTGGCAAATCGCCAGTGGCTATTAAACAGGATAACTGTACAGCATCACCAAAACTCTGCGGCTCATCAGTCCCAAACGGTACAATTTTCGGCGGAACTAAAGAGAAAGCAGGTGAAAGTTAGAAACAAAATGGAGAAAATTACAAAGATTTATCTCGTTTACTCTAGGTTTATTCTTCGTCATAATCAACAAATTTAAGAAAGCAGCAAAACGAAGAGCTAGAGCAGTTTTTGAGTGTACTCTTCTAAGGTTTACCATTAACTACGACCACCAAACTGTATTCATCAGTTCCTGCCGAATTACTAGCTCGGCATGTATATTTTCCTGAGTGATATGCTTGCAACGACTCAATAATCAGTACACTACTTTTTGGACCTAACTTCATGATAGATACTCCTTCTTCCTTTTGCTTTGCCGAGTCTGTTCCGTGAAATGACCATGTTAATTGTAGAGGTAAATCGGCAGATGATGAAACTACGCATGTAAGCTGAAGAGTATCACCAAAACTCACTGGTTCGTCACTGTTTGATCCGAAAGGGACAATTTTTGGAGGAACTGAAATATGCAGTTAATAGATAAAGGAAATTGATAGTATGCTAATAATGTTATATGCTAATATGCTATATTAAATCTAATACTACCATTTCCCAAATGCAACTTTGCCTAAATTACTTTATGAAGAGAAAGGAAAAGGTAAAAGCAAAAACGCAATTTCAAAAGTGCTTAGCATATTGCAATGCAAGTATGAGCATAATATTCTACCATTAACGACTATTGCTGTCGTAAATTCATCTGTTCCTGCTGCATTTGTCGCTCTGCATGAATACTTTCCGCTATGATGAGCTTGCAATGCCTCAATCATTAATACACTGCTTTTAGAGCCAAGTTTCATTATTGAAACACCTTCCTGCTTGTTTGCGGAATTTTCTGAACCATGAAACGACCATGTAATTTGCACTGGTAAGTCACCCGTTGATATTAAGCAAGTCATTGAAACAGCGTCACCAAAGCTTAAAGGCTCGTCGGATCCTCCGAAAGGGACAATTTTCGGCGGAACTAAAAAGTGTTTTAACGCAAATTAGCGATTTGATTAATAGTAAACTAGATTAGGCTTTTATGTTTTACATTATGTCCTTTCATTATGACGAGCATTTATGGGATTATAGTTTATTGAGAAAAGCGAGACATGTAAGTAATAGTTATATAGTACACATGTAAAGCAGCGTGAGAGAAAGTTTGCATAGCGCTATGCTTTTTGCTACAGCTATCAGTAAATGTATGTATTTATAGACCATGGACACGTAGTTGAGCAGTATAGTTCGTAGAAGCAAAGTCGTTTGAGGCGACACAAGTATAATTTCCGACATGAGAAGCAGCGACAGCGTCAATTGTTAGCAAATTCGTTCGCTTCCCAATTCGTACAGTATTGATTCCCATTTGCGATGAGAGCTTTTGACCGTGGAAAGTCCATTTTATTGTCAATGGTAAATCTCCCTCAGAAACTGTACAGTCTAGAGTTTTAAACTCCCCTGCCTGGATTGGATCCTCACCAAATGTAAACGTGTTTATTCGAGGTGCAACTAGTAAGAATTAATTAAATGTTAAAACATCTTCCCCTACTCAAAATATGCCAACATCATTCATTGTCGTCTAAATATCATATTATATTGCGTCCAAAAATATTCATTTCCCATCATCTATGTTATGTGTGGAGGTGTGAAGGAATGTTTGTTAGGAATAAAAGCCACGAGATTAGAGAAAGTTGCGAGAAAGCAATGATGTTTTCATAAGACTTTAATACCATCAACCCTCAAGTCAGTGGTGTATGATGCATTCCCTGCAGCATTTCTAGCATGACATTGATACTGGCCTACATGTTCGGAATTGACAGAGTCAATGATGAGCAAACTACTCCTTTCTCCTACTTTCATTGTCGATACTCCTTTCTGTGACCGAGTCGTAGAGTCTTTCCCGTGAAATGACCACGTAATACTGAGTGGGGCATCTCCGGAGACAACAATACACTGTATTTGGCCCATCTGACCACTTTCAAGCGCGTCAGCAGAAAATTGGAACGGGAGTATGGTGGGAGGAACTAGATCCCAAAAATAATTAATATTTATAGGTACATAAACTCAAACGGTATAAGGATGAACAAACTTTAGGTTATTAAATTGTTCCCGTCTAAAGAAAATGAAATAAGCCGCAACTGCATTTTTGCAAGGTAAAGGTCAAATATCAATAAGCTATACCATCGACCCTTAATTCAGCCGAATATGTTGCGTTTCCTGCTGCGTTTCGCGCATGACACTGATATGTGCCAGCATGTTCGAAATCAACTGACTCAATCATTAACATGCTACTTCTTTCACCAAACTTCATAGTTGAAACTCCTGTTTGGGTGCTTTTTGTGGTTTCTTTGCCGTGAAAGGACCATGTGAAATGTAGTGGCGTGTCACCGGACAAAACTAAGCAATTGACTTGACCAGGTTGGCCAGCTTGTAAG
The DNA here is from genome assembly GCA_027744415.1 of Seira ritae. Taxonomy (NCBI): domain Eukaryota; kingdom Metazoa; phylum Arthropoda; class Collembola; order Entomobryomorpha; family Entomobryidae; genus Seira; species Seira ritae. The sequence continues at coordinate 832 of JAHZNI010003527.1, read as the reverse complement.
GAATCGCCAAACTGGAAAGGCATTATGCTTGGAGGAACTGAGCAAAATAAAAAGTTCGCAAGATAAAATATTGAATATTTATAATTACAAAATGAATTTTAAAAAAAATACTAATTTAACTTGAAATATGCCTCTTCCTAATTAAATTACTCCATTTTATGTTATGAATATTTTGGCAAAAACAAAGGATTACCTAATCAAGGATTAATAAGTTTTGAAAAGGTAATAAAGCGCATTGCCGGTAGCTGCAGCGTTTCATTTTGGAGCTTTTACCATTTACTCGAAGTTCAGTAGAGAAAGATGCATTTCCAGCCGCATTTCGTGCTTGGCACGTGTAGGTGCCGGCATGTTCAGAATTGACTGAATCTATCATGAGCATGCTACTTCTTTCGCCGAGTTTCATCGTAGATACCCCTGACTGTTTTCTGGTGGTTGAATCTTTTCCATGAAATGACCATGTGAAATGAAGAGGCGTGTCTCCTGACAATACTATGCAATTGAGCTGGCCCATTTGACCACTTTCCAAAGATTCGCCAAACTCGAAAGACTTTATTGTGGGTGGAACTGACAGAATTAAATGATTATTATGATATAAGAAAACTTATTTTGCTAGAAACATAAAGACTTTGAATTTCTTCATTCCTATTCCTAGCCTAATATGTACATATTATGTACCCCGTTTGTATTAGTGACATTGGTGAAAAGGTGATCAAGGTGAAGGAGGTTTACTTTTCTTAAAAAAGATTGGAAGCGCATCGCCAGCAATATAAACAAGAATGTTTCCTTTTTGAACGTTTACCATTTACTCGAAGCTCGGCAGAGAATGAAGCGT
>JAHZNI010003526.1:0-25790 GCA_027744415.1 Seira ritae | reverse complement strand
TGCGGAGTCACTGAAAATCTCATCTTTATTTTATGCCTTCATGGAGTAAAAGTGCTTCTGCATAATATCTATCGCAAATTAGTTTTTTTTGATTGAGCGATTCCATTTTTTGCGAGGACCCTCATCTTGTGATTATGAGAAAACTTGTATTCTTTCTGTTAATGAAGAAAGCCTAAAAAATTGAGTTTCTTAATTTCTTATTTTCTAAGAGCTACAAACAAATATGTGTACGTTTTATGTTCTCCAAAGGCGACTTGTATGAAAGTAGGTACTTTTTGCTCTTCTATAATTTCTCTTCGATTCCGGTTAGTACGTAACAAGTACATACATAAAACAGTATTAAATAAGATATTAAATTATAATATAGGCATGTATGTAGGAACTATAGGCTCATTTTTTTGGAAAACCTTGAACGTTTCGCAGCGGAAAAATAAGCATACCTGCTTGCCTACCTGATTGCGATATAAGCATACCTACATAGATGTGCTCCCTGTCAGGATAGCAAATCTCTGAATCAAACTCATTTTCCAAGCTAATTGTATAAAAGTTTGCATGAATATATTAGGATTGCAAAATATTTGGCTATCTGTTTCTGTGTTTCAAACTTCCATGCATTTTAGCAAATAAAATATAAGTAACTAGAGCACATTGAGAGAACACGAAAACTTCCTGTTTATCATTATTATTGATATTTTATTTTTTGGTGACCGAATATACATAGCTGTCATGTCATCAAAACTTGGATTGAATTTCAATGAGTTTTCAATGAAAAAAGCTCGCAGAAATCATAATCATGTGACCAACATTTTCCCATCACTTACCCAACACCAGACAGAAAACTGGCTTTGATGGGCTTAATTTTAGTTTATTCCATCGATTTTGTATAGAAAACAAGGTCGTCGCCACATTTCCTTAGAATAAGACTAAAATAATGAAAAAAAAGATGCATTTCCTGTGACGTTATTTACGACTGACATTGACAAAATGCTTAATATTTTTATCGTGTTCAAAGAAAAGAAATGTAAAATTTCGTCATTCCAAACAATTCGACGAGAGAAGTGGCAGTCTATCTCCAAAATCAGAATAATTTCTTGTCAGAAATGTTCTGTTTTTCGCGCCATCGTGTCGCCAGTTCCATCGCTCGACTTCTTTTTTCTTGGAAATTTGCTAAACTGAATTGTTTAGCTAATTCATTTCCAGTGATGAAATGATAAATGACGACATGCATAATTATTTCCAATCCGACTCCGATATTCCAGACGCATAGATATTCGAGATAATGCTCATATTTAAAAAAAAGAAATTGGTCCACAAATATGTATCATCATCAATATTTGTTCACTTCTTTGCCCTCTTTCAACAATGATGAGATTTTCAGTGACTCCGCAAGACAACAACAGAAAGCGCCCTAGCAAATATTTTTTGCACTGGCGTAGCTGAAAAAAGTAAGCAATCACAATCAATGAAATGCATTGAGACGGAGTGAGACTGACTGTGTATACTAGGGTTTTAGATAAATACCTATGAATATTCTATTGTTGTAAACACCACGCTTAGTGCAAGCCGGCTTGTTCGTCAACACGTTTTGTTTCATCATCATCATCTCTTCTGTAAGCCATCGTCTTAATAATCCTCATTTACATTTTTTGCGATGATGCAGTTTCCTTGTATAGTATTTATAAGCTTCTTTTGCACTCCTACAATATCAATATACAGTCTATTGCATACCTACATTCGTGCACCAAGCCAACAATAACGCTGCCAAAAAGACGTAAGAAAGAATGAATATTATTGAACAGAGAGCGCACACACTAGTGCATTTTCATAAGGGAGGAAAAGTAATCGGTATGACTTGATCGGTGCAAAAGTTCCCAAACGTAGAAACTTTGACAGTGGCACTGCAGCAGATTCGCGTTCGTAGTATGTACCCGTTTTAAAGCTTAACTTCACACAGGAATTGCTTTGTTTGTTGTTGCCAAACTCGAAAAATCTTTAGAAAGACGATCTACCTATTAGCAATTAAAGACTGTGCAAAATAAATGAATTTAGGTATCCTTTCTAGCTATTCATTTATTTTTCTATCTAAAATTTCTGGAAATGCTTTTCTGCTCATTTCATCATGAGTTCCGATCCGATCTTTTCTAAGTTTAATTTGAAATTATTTTATCATGTTTCTAATAAAATGAAATTCAATCAAATGAAAGGTATAATTCGCCTGAGTTAGCCAGCACTGAGAAGCATCGATATTTAAGATTGTTGACACACATTTTCAGAAGTTTATTTATTCACAGCGAATTAGCATGCCGAAAGAAAGTCTCTGCTCATTTCCGGCTGGCGCTTGATTGCTAAAAGAGTCAATTAAATACATGGTCTTTCCATGAAATAGAGGTTGCTCTCATACTTAATGTATGTATTATCATCGTAATTCGGACGAAGATCATGAACCAAGTTCGCTGGTTTTATTTAGGTATGCATATATACGCATAGGATGATGTGTGGGATTGTATTTGAATTCGTCATAATATCATCATCGGCATTGTTCGCATTTACACAATCATTACAGATATGATGATGTTATATGATGAGATAGTCGTTTCAGTGGAAGTCAGTGGTGGCAACAATCTTCAAGCAGTGATCATCTTCTTGATGATGATACGTTTTGTCCATAAAACAAGAACTCGTCCAATTTCGTAAAATATTTGCTTTCCTTTGCATAAGAATCCTGAATGAACTACCTGATTTTCTTTGTATTAAAAAAGGTATCGGCTACTACAAACTTTTTTTTGGTATGGTATGATTAGTCTATACATTTTCCATGTAGATCTTATCGTTTGATCTAAACTAAAAGCTTCACTTTTGCGATGTAGAATTGAATATGGAAGCATAGCCTTTTACCTATCCTTCTTGACCAGAGCTATTGAAATCGTAAAATCATTTTTCGACTGAGATGTTAGAGGTTCTACATTATTCGAGGTTTTACGCTTCTAACCAAACTACATGTTACAGATACTAGGGCGAGAAACAAGATGTGTATAAATAACAATACAAAATTGCTGGCGCTATCAAATTTCTTGTCCATGAATGTAGACATAGACATGCATGCGTCAACGACGTTATTTCGTGCTTTAGGAATTTTTCTCACAATCTGACGTGAACTTTTTCTGTATCAATTACAAAATTTTATACATATCTAATATTTACCTAGGCATGCATTTACAATCCATCATTTTTGAAATCGTCATTCAATTCTTATGGACTCTCTTAAGTAGCGAATGTTTTCTTTCCTAAATATTATTTCCTTTTGATGATAGTTCGTGGCTGCGGTAGTAGTGATGATAATACAACTATACAACCCAGGTAATACGTTTAGCTTGCAGAAGATATGCCAGGAGAGATGTTAAAACAGCGCATTTCCTCCCTTTTTATTCTCATTTTGCAACAATAGCTGACTTGACTACCATGCTTCACTCCCAAAGTTAGTAAATGATGACGAAGAAATACTCAGGATCATATTTTGCCTCCCCTGACTTCGCCTCATCTTTTCTTTTTAAGCAATAAAAGAGTGCAAACAATGATACACACATTATATTTCACTGTATAAACGTCGAAAATTCGAAGAAGTTCGCAATGAGCGGAGTCAGCAATACAAAATAAAAATAATACCCGAAGGAATGCAATGTGCAAAAAATACAAAAGGTTAATTCGTTATTAGTGATGAATGTATGCATAGGAAGTATAAGTATAATTCATGCCGCAATTGTACTAAAATGCTAAAAAAAATTATTTATTTGTTGGGATTACCAAAGGATAACCATGTTTTCTTTTTACCATATCATCATTATCATTGTTTTTATCATAACATGCGTGATTTAGTTCATGAGGACTTCTAACCGATTCATTTACTTTCGTTGGACCGGACGGACGCAAAATCTCTCAAGTATTTGGTTGTAGTAGTGGCTGCTTGAGGACCGATGGTGAACAAAGAGAAAACGGTATTGCTACAGCAGCAGCCGACGCGCCGCTGCTACAGCTCGGTGTGAATTTATGCACAAACGCAACAGTTTTCATAGAAGCCCAGCTTTCATAGAGAAAGAGAAATCGCGTTTGTGAGGCAATAAACTTACAAAATAAAAATGCATTGTTTGCCACCTTGACGCACACATACCAAACCATGATGATGTACTACGAATTTGAACGAATTTTATTCCATTTCTTTGGATTGTCGTTCTCTTTCTTTCTTGAACATTGTCCCATTAAAATTTCACGGTGTACTTGCGCAGGTACAACAAGGCTTGCACATGCAATTAGGCATTTCCTTCACAAAGGTAGTAATTACAGCTGGTAGAAGGGGACGAACTTCTTGGGGAAGGCGATGAAAGGTGGGCATGGCCACATTCACGCTTTTGTAAAAACACATAGACCAACATAATAGTTTACCCTGAAAACCTTCGGTTTCATGCAGAAGAATACGCAAAAAATTGATGGTGCAGTTCTATGACATTATAATTATTTCAAGCCAATCTGTATTACGAATTCGGAAATCATGCTTAGATATCGTATCGTACTACATACTTTACATTGTAATCCCACGGAATCAAAAAGCTCACAATCTACCATCCAAGCCGTGTGCAAGAACTCATTTCAACTAAGACCTAATTCAACTTCTTTTTTGACAAAAGATTTCTCCCAGGTGAACAGGCGGGGGACACTTTTTTTCTTAAAGAGAAAAAAATAAGCTCTAGTTAACCTTCGCCTTTCTCATGCCTCTTGCAATACAATGATGCAATAAACGCAACTTCGTTTCCATTTTAAACAAAATGTTTCATGAAAAGTTGAGAACTTAAAAATTCACCCCCAGCAGGCTCATGTTTCAGCTCTTGTCATTTCGTTGTTGTTATGTTATATGACTATGACTTCAGATGACTTCATGCATTATTGCAGTCTTGACGGAAGGACTGGGAAAACACCAACGCAAATTTGTGCATGTTTTTTTCACGATAAAATGTGCTCCCTTGTGTTTGTGTGCCTTAATGCTGCGAAAGGAGGAAAGAATTATATGAGAAAAAAGAGATGCACAAATTCGATTTGACCGTCAGTCCGCTGAGAAGTGGACGAGTCCAAGTGAGGAATATATATACATTATTCTTGTATATCCTGAAAATATGCATTACCTATGCTCAATGCTTATGTTTGTTTCTCTCGGTTCAGTGATAGAAAGCATCTCTTCTCACCACTACTCCACTCGAATCGATGTAAGGTAGCCTTTTTATTCTACACACTCACGTTACGTTTTACTTGCATATGATGAGGTGGAGGGAGACAACAGCACTCTGAGAGACAGACTAAAAATAATATTGACTATTATGTAGTGTGTTGCGTGCTCCTATCCCAGTCTTTTACTTCATTTCTTGTGTCTTAAAAATGTAGCATTTTCCTGGTTGATGTACGACAACAAGCACAATTCTCATCTCATACAGTTTTCGCTGTATCCGTATGAACCTTTGAAACTATTTAAACTTGGACTAAATAAATAAATAAATTTTTTAAATAAAAAGTATTTTTAAATAACTGACTTTGATAAAAGAGATCAGAGTAAAAAGATCTTTGACTTTAAAAGATCAATTTAATTTATAACCGATTAAAGCATTTATTGTTTTATCGAATGGCAAAATATATGTACTTAACCAGCCTAATTTTTTTCGTTTGTATAATATAATATGTAGCTTACTAGCAAACTAAACTAGATAGTGGACGCAGTTTTTGAACTCCAAAACCTTCCCACAACCAGGCATATTTATTCTAGCAAAATGACTGAAACCGTGTAGAGTCAGAGTGTTTGATGTGCTCTTTCTCTCTTTTTTGTGTAGCTAGTTTTGCGTGTGTGTATGCAATGGAGAAGAGAGTATGAGAAAGCGAGCGCTGCAAAGAATGTTTTCTATAAAGAAAAACCCATGCAAAAGGATGAGAGAATCATCCATCTTCATGTGCATTTCTGTAGCGGTGGAGTATTCGCTTTTTCATACAAAAATGAATTCAAGATGTATGATTTTTGTTAAAGCATTACAAATAAATGATAATTTTTTGTTTTTTTTTTCAGTTTTTTCTCATGAACTAAAACTAAAGCCCGAAATGACTTGAAATTACTGTTCTTGCATACGGACGTCGTTGCGTAACGTGTAGGCCAAAATCAGACCAGATCAGAGATTTTACTGAATAAAGTGCAATATGAAAGCTTGACATAAAAAATGTTTTTCATACAAAAAAGCGAGAAAACACGGGAAAAAGAAGGAACAGTGTTGTTGTGCACTGCTCGATCATTTTGAGTTGGTGGTGGTGGTGCACGATGTGAATGCAAAGGCAACGTACCAACATTTGCAATGGGCATTTTCTCCCTAAAGCGTCACCGTAATGTCATGAGGATCGCTCCTGAGCTGCAGAAAGTAAAGAGAGAGATAGGCTCTACGTAGAATTTGCGGAACAAATCCGCACGCATCATCGCTTTAAATATGAACTAACAAAAACTACTTCTGTTGTATTCGAATTGGAACGGTTATACAACAACAACGCGTTCCTGAATCCTTGATTTAAATAGATAGAAGCTAAATTATTGTGATTTCGGAGAAGGATCTTTAAAAATTCATATTCCGATTTTCATAGATGGGTTTCTTTATATCTACTAAATATATTATGTAATTAATCAATATTTTTATTCAACTGTTCTAAATTTGCTAAGCTACAATTGTTATCTTAAAACATATACATTATGCATATATCATAAATCCATACAAAAATGCATCCGGTCTCCTGTCTGCAACTGATAATCTATTTCCCTGAAATATACATTTAAGTATTATTAGATAAGTAAGAGTTCAGGAATTTCGGTGAAAACAATTTTGGAAGTAAAACATTGAGCAAAAAAGCGCTACACATAGAAATAATCATAAATTTGCAAACTTTAGCCGATGGTTGGATAAATGCGCAAAGAGGATATATTATGTATATGTACATGATTGTATAATAGTTTCTAGTCGTGATGACTGTTAACGCAAATGTCACAGATCAAAACACGAAAATTGACAAAGCTGAATACAAACCAAAAATTAGGACGAAACTTACACAAAACATTGTCACTATTCAGGGAACAAGAGGATACAAAGTCGGAGCCGGATTTCCAAGAAAATATATTGTGAAATCGATACATGTCTCCAAATTTGAACTTGTCTCAGAAGGCCATCTCCGCACAGGAAGTCTGACATTTTTCTTTTTAATAACCAGGCTTCCATGATATTTTGTAATTGAACAGAATTATGGAAGGTTTAAACTTAAATTTTTGCAATCATCTATTGCGCAAAAGGAACTTCATAATTTGATGGAAGCTGAAAATAGTCGCATAATGTTGACTTTGACGTAAACCACCCCAATTCCATATCATCATCATCCTAAAGTTTACGCAAGAAACAATCAAACAAGCCAGGTTTGAAGCCTTCTGTAATCGCCAAAGGAGGGTGTAAGTTACATGATTTTCATTTTCAGGTACATACACACATATAGGTAAGTAGTAGTAGTAGTAAACTGCTTTCTCTTGATTTATTGCAAACTGTATTATTGTTTATGAAATCATTGAGGACTGAAGACTTTGGATATTTTCACCATTCACAAATGATTGGGAATGAAGCGAACGCTATTACAGTATTCAATCACTCAGTGAGCTTTTCTTTTGCTTGTATGTATTTTAAAGGGAAGATAAGGTAAAGATATTATTAATTCTAGTGCCAAGTGCAAATTCTTTTAAATTAATTTCTCCATTCACTAATTATAACTACTTTTAATGAAACACTGATGTATAGCATCTCACATTTTTTTCGAAATTGCAAACAGCGCAAATATGAAAATGTTCGAAAGTAATGGTTTTTATTCTTATTTATTCCTAGATAAATAAATACCTACATGAGTGGGTAGAGTGTGGAAATGCAAGGACACATCGAGAATCATGCTAATTAACGATTTAGGATTTGGAATCAACTTGAATGTGAAACCATTTTTTCATATGTAGGAAAACATCAAGCCCCACATTGTCTCTTTCTGGTGTCCCGACCCATCTCGCACGAAAAATGTGCATGGTATGCATGTAAGTATGTATTGTATACCTTTTTTCTGACAAAGTCTCTCTTTTTTACCAGAAAACCGAGAGGAGCTAGCTTTTAATAGCTAGAGAATACATAGTTACGAATGAGTACAGTTTTTGTGGTGTGCCGGTTGCCCTCTTCGAAAAAATCTCTGTCGTTCACGTACCTATGTATGTAAGTTCTACTGTTAGCCATACCTTTCGATTCTGCTCATCTACTTAAGTCTTAATCAAAGTATCATGAAGAGGAAAAAAACAACCAAGTGATGTAACAAACTTACTCATTATTACGAGCGGGGTATCCTCTGATTTTAATAATATACCTTTAGCACTCCACGTTACGTTTGCCAGAGGAAAATGCCGGAGATATTCGTTGTTGGGAATGTTTACAAGTTCATATTCATATGAAAATGAGTACATGTTACCATGTAATGTTCCGAAATCATCGTCAACAGGGTTTTCAGTATCGCGAGGAAAAGGTTTTTCAGCTATATTACCATGTGGGGTGTATTATTATCAAGTCTTTCTTTTTCCAGAAAAAAAGGAGATAAGTGAGTGAGGGAGCTTTCAACTGCATGGACGCAGTAAGGAAACCATGCATGAAAAAATAAGGCTTTCAGTGAAGACACAAGATATAGTTTTGAAAATGGGGAAACAAGTAAAAAGTCTAAAAGAGGAGCTTGTAGAAAGAAGCGGTCGATTTTTCGACAATCTTTTTGCTACTCAGAATCTTTCCAAGGAATACCTTGGTGTATGCATGCATGCTGCAACTAGAGTGCTAAAGCCCTTATGACATGACGGCTTACTTTACAATGCGCTCATAGATTAGATAGAAATTTCTCATTGCTCAGGATTTTTATCCAGGATTTCTTTGAAATTTCGCGTGGAAGCGAGATGATCTCTTTTTTATTTGTCAAAGATTACACATCTGAAGGAAAAGTCACGTACGTGCTAAGTTTTTTCTAAGAAGCCCTACAAAGTTGCCCAGAATGCAAAAGGACGTTGTTATCATCATGAAGTGACGAAGTGAGAGGATAATCGAAGGTATGGAAACTGCATGACTCATTTCGAGACAACGCGCCTAATAGTGCTACTCCCTGGCCAAAAATATCTTTGTTGTGGAATGTTTCTTCCACCGCGGAGACGTATTAAAAAATCATAAAGGTTTAAAAAAACTGACTTTTTAGCTATGTGATGTGACGAAGAATTTGGATGTACGGATGCACACGTTTTTCTCTCACACTGATGGCAAGTTTTGACTTGACTGCTCGTTTTTTCCAATGTTTCTTCTGACAGTTTGTGGTGGTGGTGCTACCCAGTGCTACCAAGGATTAGATGAAGTGACAGCGCAGACAATATCTATCAAAATAAAGCTCATAGTTTTTTCGTTTGACGATGATGATGATAATGACGGTGATGGAAACACGCGAGCATGAAAAGTCAGCATCACAAAAACAGAATAATATATATTTATAGTATGTTCCACACTATCGCATTGCTTTGACTTGAGGAACTATGTCGCTCTTCCCCCGTCATCATCTCATCATAATATAATGCTACCGTTGGGTTTCTTGATAGGCATACGCTGGCTGATTTTTTTTCTCGACTTCGCGATCTTCTTTCTGCATAAAATTCTCTTGAAAATGTTTGCCCACACCAACTTTTTTATGTATATGTTCATTTTATGTGTAATTTTTCTCACTCGAATGACCAGCCGAACTTTGTCGAACCAAAATGCTTGTAAAATAACCTTTTTGCTTGAGCATCATCGCCATCATTATCTTGAAAAGAATTTTATTTTTCGGAGAAAGAATTATGTTTGACTTCTTTTCTCATTCATCCACGAAAGGAGTGTGCAGTTTTGAAAGGGAGAGAGTGATTTGATCCTCTGTAAAAAAACCAAAAAGAATGTACATTACTTGAACACTACTTGACGCATATATTGCGGTGTCTTATGCTAAATATTTGACTATATACTCCCATGATAACATATCTGCTCGAGGTCAGTATAAATTTTAGCGAAGCATAATAATATCTAAAATTTCAAACATTCTAATGAACATAGGTAGCTGTTTTTTCTCCTGTCTATCATGACATGGTCAGTAGCTCGCACTCCTGGTATGGAAACTTTTTTTCCTGACTTAAAATATTCATGCAGAATTTAAGCTGCTTAATCAATGATTATGAGACAATTCGACGGTAGTGACTTCACCCAAAAATGTTATTTTAAAAGGTAAACTAGTTAAATGTGATAATAATGGTAGGTACTATTTGCTAAGTTAAGTCTCTAAATCGTAGCGCAGGCTTCATTCATTCCGCGTTGCCTCGATTTTGTCGCTAGACGTCGTTTGAAGGGAACTGAAGATAGTGGAGGCGAAAGGTGCGTTTGATTTTCTCGCGAGACGATGTCGATACAGGTTTTCTTTTGAAAACAACTCAAGGAAAACGACAAGCAACATGAAAATTATAAGCATATGTGTGTAGCATAAGCTCTCAAAACGAGAATGGAACATTCCAAAAATGTTGGTGAAAGCAAAAGCAAGCTTTACCATGCAACAAGAAGAGTCACTCACTAAATTGTGTGCAACCCAAGTAAATAGCAAGGAGTGAGCACGCAAGAAATAAGTAAAGAGCAACGCAACACGCGTTGAATTGTCGTTGTTTGCTCAAACTTTCAGTTCAGCTTGTTCGTTGGCATGACATGGTTGCTTGGTGGTGGTATGGCAGTAGCCTGCCTGCACAACGAAGAGGGACATTTTTCAGCAAAAAATGTTTCAGGAAGATATGGGGAAAGCAACTTACCCCCTTTAGTACTTCACACAGATGTATTTCGATAAGATTGTCGTGTGGTGGTGGTGTACAGAACAACTTTTTTTCTCGCGGAAAGAGAGTTCGATATTTATACATAAAGACATGCTTGCTCCAACTTTTCTTTACATCGCACCATCTTACACGCATTTATAAGATTTTCCTATATTTGATTACTGATTTAACTATTCTGCTGAAATCGCATTTTTGGTTTATCATGGAAAATTATCATGCACACCTTATATAAAACAATTCTGTAGTTTATTATAAAAAATCATAAAAGATGTTGTGTGCACATGTCTTTGTGAACAGATTTCAAGCTGTCTCGAGTAAAGACAGACACATGTACCTGTCACATTACGTGAAAGCATGGATAACAAAAAAGTCCTGGTAAGTGTGGAACACACCACGACCGCCACCAAAAGCAACCACCACCACCACACACCACCACCGATACTTTTTCGAGCTTGAATTTATGCATTAGAAAGCAGACTAAACCACCAGCAAAGTTTCTATCAAAATAGCCCAGTTCACCGTAGCAAAAAAATCAAGCTTTTTGCTGGGAAAAGCTCTATTCATAAAATGCTGTACGTTAACAACTTCATGCACAACTGAACGAAGAAGACGGCCCACTTTCTTTTGGGAAAAGTACAGCTCAGCTTGTTCCAGTTGTGTGGCTCCGGTTTTTGTACTTTGTTTCCGCGGGATAGCTTGATGGTTTAAGAGGTGATATGGCACTATGCTTATTATTTGGGTTGCCATCTAACAGTTTTTCATCTAATGTAAGCTTGTCAGAATTGTGCGGAATCAATCGGTAAATGATTTTTATGAGGTATGCCCTTTTTAATTTGCGGTTATAGGATATGGAGAAACACAAAACCTCATTACGTAATGCTTAAAACTGTCATTCATATTTATCCTCACTCCCTCAAAGCTCAAGCTTTCAAGAAAGCAACATGGTGAAAGTCAATTCCTACTCAGTACTCAGTCCTTTTACTCGAGTGAAATATTGGCGCACAAAAATAAATATACAATAACAAACAAACAAAATAGTTTTATGCAGTGAAAGTAAAACAAGAACGAGTAATTTTTTCGAAAGGGTGATGATAGTAAGGAATGATAACGCTCACACGCATGACACATAAAATTTCTTTTGCCTTGAATATCCAAATTCCACACTGGAACTTTTTGGTAAAATATTGATCAAATACGGCAAGAAAAAGAAAGCAACCTTACAATTTTCAGCGATGTGATACATTTTATGTTTAAGGAAATACTTTTCGATTTCTAATCAATAGTACATCATATTTTCTACATGACTACTTTTATTCCGTTTTCTTCAAAACTCTTGAACATGCTCGCACTTCACCACGCAGTCAGGCATGACATACGTTCATCAAGCATCAATGATTCATGTGCTTCAAACCTTCTTTTCATATTAGGAGACTTTGTTTAATTTCCTTGAGAAGGAGGAATGAGCTACACACAATATTCATACTATGAACCTATTTACTTACTTCGTCATGAACGTGTCTCATGCAAATAAAAAATGTCAAATAAAACCCGTAATTCAAGACAAGAGGGTTAGCGAGGTGTAATTCATTACGTAGAAAAATTTTGAAGGCACGTAACTTGAAAAAATATAGGCCTTTAAAGTCTCATTGGATTCGATTGTCCCATAAGCGTACACATCTATGGTCAAGAAAAGTCGCTTGACGCTTTCCGGCATACAACAAATGTCTCCAAAAGTTTTAATTTCAAATTTAATATTACGTGCATGTCCAATTACTACGAAGCAAAATATCCCCATTTAGTATTCTCAACTAGAACTATAAGTTGAATTCTGAAATTAAGAATTTGCATCAGCAGTTGATAGTGACCCTTACTGGCATTTTTTCTGCGGACACCAGAAGACCACAGTTTCAATCTCAACAAATGGAAATTTAAAAACGTCTTCAAAAAGGAAATTCAATTGACTTGACAACAAGCAATAACAACGAGACAGAAAAAAACAGAAATTAAATTTTGACAGAATCGGTTCAAACCGTAAAAAATCAAACAAAGCTATTCGCTATTCAATCTTGGTTGACAGTTTTGCTTATTGCTTGCAAAAACCTCGGAAATAAGGCAGCATCTTAGAAAAGCGTTGAAAACGGAGCAAGCAGCACACAACGCTCACGTAGACAAAGAGAGTTGCGTCGAACAACCAAACAAACAGGGACATGTTGTAGGTGATTTTTACCCAGGAGGCTTTAGTTTTTTGAAAGATAAAAATCAATGAACATTTAAAATTTTATCGTTCATAATTGCTTTAATAAATAATAAATGCATATTTTATGTATACTAGCTGAAGAATTGTTAAATTGTTATGAAACTCATTGTGGATATGCTACCATTTTCAAACTAAAATAAAGCCACCATCAATCACCAACATATCATAAATACGTACTTTTAACATTTAAAAAGTATTTCTGTTCTCGAAATTGTTATATTACATATTTTCGTGTTTAAAGGGTGAAGTTGAGCGTTTGTAGAACCTATGTGGTGCGTATGATGATGATGTCCGGATCCGATCTACTCGGATCCCAGAGATAAAGGTGAAGTTACTCAAGAGTCTTTTCGTCTCTGGGCCTACGATTCCTACACTCTGTCGTGTTCATCTATTGGCAGAAAAAAAGAGTCAATTTTTTTACTAACTGCAAAATGCAGAGAGGAGAATCCTTCCCACGTCCTTAAGTCCTTACTTAAGTTCCCCTGTCCTTCCATTATATGAGCTTCAGCCATCTATAAAATGGCCTTTAGCATTGCAGCTTTACCTTTCCTTTTGATGTTCAACTGTTTTTTTTCTCTTCAAAAATCTTTTTTATTCGTAATATGGCACGGTACAAAAAACAGACGATACAGTTCAAGAAGCTATATCTTTTTTAGCAGTTCTTGTCTCTCATATTCTTTTCTGTGTGCTACGGCTTACCGTGAAAACATGTGAGTATGCCCCAAAACGTCAGAAAAAAAGCAAACCAACAAAAAAATTCTCCAACAATTCTCATAAAAAAAATCTTCAAGAAAACATGAGGCCAGTACGTTTTCAAGCTTTCATACATTTTTGCTCCACACTGTGCAACAATATCACCTTGCATACTGCTCCTTATCAATCAAAGATATTTCCTTCTTTCCTATTCTATGCGTGGATTTTAAAAAGAGATGTTTGGACACTCATTGAGAAGAAAAACAATCAACAAGAAAAACTAAAACCAAGCCAGACTTGTTCGTTCTCAGCCATTTTTATTATTCTCGTCAATCACATTAATACCTGCAGCAGAAGTATTTGTTTTTTATAAACCATTTATTCATTCCAAATATTTTGTTAATTAAACCATAGAGATATCAAATTACACAGTTAAAATTTGCCGGGAAAAATCACGGTACTTCTCAGGCAGGGATTTAGAGCCTCACTCGGGATCAGGAAGAAGGATTACATTTATTCCAATTCTAACTTTAAAAAAAGCGTTCAATTGGAATATTTAATGTTTGCGAAATGTGAATTTCAAAGCAAGCAAATTTTACGTGTCAGAAAATGCTACACTGAATGACATGAGCATCATCATATCACATCTCCATTTTACCTGAGAGTTAAGCTAAGCCTTTTCCTCCGGCGAACGCATGAAAAAAATGAGTGACATAATGCATACTATACTGTACACGTATCATTTCATTCTCATGTGAATATTTTACTGATGATCATGACATCCCGACAGAAACAAATCAAATACGTTGTGAATTCCTTCTCGAATGTGATTTAACTAACCCTTTTTTTTAAAATACGCATGAAAATATTTACTCAGTGATTCTCTACCATCATTACTATTACATTACATTACATTGTTGTTTTAATACCATTACATGGGATACGATACGATGCAAAACCTTCATTTTTTCGCCTTTTTCAATTTTTTTGCTCAACTGAGCTCTATTTTATTTCCTCTCTTGACTAGTGTGCTTGCATGAAAAGCGAAGTCTTTCGGATTGTGCCTGCTTCTGTCTCAGTCAGTGTATCTTCTTTTTCTATAAAAAATCATTTCATATACGAAAAGCAAAAAAGGAAGCAAAATGAACGGTGATAGGTTTTTTTCTGTAAAATATATTATGTAGCTTAGCTATAAAGAAGACGAAGAATTCTTCGTAATGAGTTTGTTTGGTGGTATGCTATCGTGGTAAGGCACACAGGGCACACTGAACATCTCGAACAAGCATCATCCAACAACGATCATAGCCTAGCCAGCCTGGTCTAGCACAACTTGCTATATCCAAGCAAGTTGCATGAAGTTTTTGCCTGTTAAATTTTTAAAAAAATCTAGAAAAGAATCAAGAGACTCTCTGACTGACTGAACTCTAAGGACGAAATGGATGGAAGCTAAAGCTATAGAGAAAAACAGTGAACATCACCGCTAACCATTACAATCCTTTTTGCGTTTGGTGCAAACGCACGCTGCTGCTCCTGCCTATCTTATTATTCGGAATTTTTTGATAATAAAAAAGCGTTCTTTCTAGCTGAACACAGGAGAGAATATGAAAGTTACCGCTGTTCCTATCCTCGCTGTTTTGGAGATCAACACCGTTCTCAAAATCACAGGAAGGTATGACTACATCACTGACAACTACATTATATACAACAACATAACACACGCTCCTCGCTTTTGAATTGAATACAAGTAAATGCTATGCTTACTTTTGAAAAACACACGATGATCATCATCATCGTCGTCGTAATCATCATCATCATGAGAGAAGAGAGAATACACAGAATACACACAACTTAAATACTACACGATCACAGAGTGAAACACGGACATAGAAGGGTTTACACAATATACCGTGAATTTCCCCCTTTTCCTTCGCTTCCACGTTATCCTATTCGCTCACAAGCTAGACTTTTCCTAAACATTGTAAAAACTTTATCATGAAGAAATTTTGACGAAAAGAAAAAAATTGCTGAATTTTGTGAGGAAAGAGCAATCATACCGACTATGCATATTACTTGGAAAACATACTTGTCAATGATCTCGTTTCGATGTCAAATGTCCGCCTTTCTTCTACATTCATGGACATCGTCCTCCTCACGATAATGTCCCAAATTAACGTATATTAACGTCCCTTTTAAATGAAATTCCTCACGATTGATTCGGCAATTAAAACAATACTTAATTATTTACGCGGTGTTTCTCTAAGCATTCATTTATAACGTTAAAAAATTAAAATTAACTTCATCTGTCATTCGGGTTACCCAATGACAAAGCAGTTCATTACAATTGCAATTTCATTTCAAAACTTAACTATGGGCACTACCCGCACCAAGCCAGGGACACTTCTCACAAGAGGGCGATCCACCGCCTCGACGAAAGATTGTTTCCGAGAGGTAACCCCGAAGAGTCATTCATAATAATAAGGCTTAGACTGTAATGCAGTGTTCACGAATGAATTAAATAACGATATGGATTTACTTTTTTTACACGAATACAATTATGTTTTGCTAAATTATGCAAAATTTACGCAAATTATGCCAAATTAAATTAGGCAAAATTTTGCAAATTAGGCTTAGAATACGCCAATGTTCTGTGGTATCGAATTTTTACAGAATGCTACATGAAATATATATTTTTACCGGCCCGCTACTTTATTCTACCCGTTTTGACTTCAATATTTTAGCTCGAGGAGAAACATTGCACTGGTAAGTTTTCAGTATTCCGCGTACTGTATGATGATGATCATCGTCCTCCTCTGCTGTGTCCATGTCCGTCACTCTATCAATAGTATCCTCGGTTTGTTGGTGGTGCATCGCTTCTTTCGTACTTATTCGCATCAAATAAATAGTAGTAGTAGTAATCCCTGCATACTCCGTCTTTTGTATTGTTTCTTCTCTCTCACTCTCGTACATGAAGAGAGAGAAAAAGGCAAGTAGGTTTTTTACGACCGTAAAAAACTGAGCAGAACTGACAAACAGCAAAAGCGAAGCAAGAGAGGCAAGAGCATCATCATCATCATCATGATATCACATCATCATCATGAACACCAACAGCAGCAGCCAAAGCAAAGCTTGAAAGAGTCCTCTCATAAACCATAATAGAAAAAACACAAGCAAAAGCATCATCATCATCATCATTCATTTAGGACTACTAACATGTAAAGGAAAAGAAGTGAGAGAAGAATAAAAAAATAGTAGTACCAGTAGTATGCCACATTATTAGCACTGCTCAACATTATTATCATCATCATTTTCATACACTGTAAAAAATGAGTGGTGGTACTATTTACTAGCGCCGCGACTACTGCTGATTGTGATTAGTGGAGCAGTTCAGTAATACTAGATGTACGCTCATGAGTATCGAGTAGAAAAAAATATAGCGCAAAGCAAGAGTCAGTCAGGCCACAACATAAAAAAAAGATTTAGAAACACTGTTCATTCATCAACAACTACTACGTTTTACTATCATCTTTATTTATTGTTTTATTTTCGAGCTATTAGTACTTAACAATAGTAAATATTTTGGTGCACATGATTAAAAGCCCATCAACATCAACATCCTCGCGATCCGACAACTTTTTTAATTGTCTTTTTGAAGTGTGTGTGTGTGTGTGCATAGTGCATGTGCATGCATCATATTAGATCGTCGCGAGAATGGCACTTTAAACGGCTCCCGTCATCATCATCGCCCCCTCCAATGATTGGAAACTATTCTTTAACCATTTCTTAAATGTGTCGTGCGGTGACAAGTCCAACAGTGGTTTTAAATACATGGCTTAAAACGGTCTCAGAGCTCATTTTGGTTCGGAAGACCAAAAGACCATCACCATTATCGTTGTGGTCGTTATCTTAAGATTAGCCTCTCTCTCTCGATCTTATAATTACTTTTTTGTGGTGGAACGGCCAGTATCTTAAAAATCCGGAACAATTGTCGCCCCAAAGAGTTTAACGGACGCCAATCCATCTTCTACAATGTATGCCAAGGGGAAGAGTTCGACTGTCCCCTCGGACGCACAGGCCAGAGAAAAGTAAATATTTTGTTTTGAATTTTTTTATTAATATCTATTTTTTTCTGCCGTTAACAGTATAGATTGGGTATTTAAAAAACCATGTGAGATAGATGATAATTTGATGAGTAGGTGAAGTTCATTGGTGTCATAAAGGTCAATTTTCAATGGAACACGATGTTTTGTTTGGGTTGTAATTCGAGTCGCTTGATACAACTGTCAAAGCGCCATAAAAAAGCAATTTGAATGAAATGCATTGGAAGTCATTATCGTGTCATTTGAGAGGAAAAAATGTGCATTTAATTTTTTATTGTCTATTTTGTTTCCTTTGAACGTTTTAGGCTCGCCTTGTACGTGTATGAATATCTGCTTCATGTAGGAGCACAAAAAGCCGCCCAAACATTCCTTTCCGAGGTAAGATATTGGACCAACTAAGTTGATATATGTATATTGCCAATTTCTTTTTTTCTTGAACTCAAATCACTCAGTTTTTTCGTGGTGATATCAATTTCCTTAATCCTTTATTTACTACTTAATGCAGTTCATGTGCCATACTGGCTGTAAGGCTGTAAAGTAACGATAACATTCAATGTTTTTATTATTATGATGTTCTTGTCGTGGTTGTCTCTGCTTGTTTCTTGTCACCGGCTTCGTTCGAAATGTGTAATGTGAATTGCATGCAAGAAAAGTTATGAATGAAATGATAATTGAATGAACCCGTAACAACTTATTCGTTTTGGTAATTTTCTTGGAATCCCTTCCTTACGTTTGGTTTTGTTAAATTCATGTCATTGTCCGTGATTGGAGTAGTTCCTCGAAAAAAAATGCCTAAGAAATATGAAATGATGAGAGATCTTCCATTTTTTATTCGTAGATCCGATGGGAAAAGAATATCACATTGGGAGAGCCTCCTGGGTTTCTACATTCGTGGTGGTGGTAAGTGCATGAATCCTTTTAGACTGTACAGGTCAAAGGTGAACTACAAACTTTAATGAGAGTTAATTTTTACGTTTCCAGTGTGTTTTGGGACCTGTATTGTGCTGCGCCAGAGCGGAGAGATACATGCGAACATTCTAGTGAAGCTAAAGCATTTCATGATTACGTAAGACGCTATAATATTGGATCTGCATTTATTCCTCTGAAAACTTCTACTGCTAGGGCAAATTTAATAATTGGTTCGATTTGATATTCCAGGGTTTTGTAAATTCAGGGTATGGTGTAAATGGAATTGCACACGTAAGTTAACTGCTTTTTGCCAATGTTTGATTGTGTACGTAAATGCTGATGGAATTTAGAGAATACTATGCATGATATATTTTGCCAACAGAATTCCGGTCCTGCGCCTAGCCCAATGGGTCAAATGCCCCCGGGTGATGGAATGCCTGGAGGACCTATGGGTCCTGGATTTTTTCCTGTAAGCTCCAATATGAATGTGCCTGACTCGAAGATTTTTTTGTGTGTAGAATTTAATGATTAATGACGTTGCCCTCGGTAGTCTTGTTTAAAATGCAAAATAATTTGTTGATTCTAAAGAATTCTACCATGAGACCATCGCCACCAAATCATCCATCATCTCAGCCATCCCCACATTCCCAACCACCACCTCCTCAGATGTTATCGAATCAAGTAATGGATTAGTTTTAGCTTAAGGTTTCAAAATTTTGTATGGTAATGTAGCGGATCAATTTTTTAGTTTTGATAATGATTTTGATGTTGTAGCCGTTTATGGGTCCCAGATACCCCCCTGGAGGACCTAGGCCTGGTGTAAGATTACCTCAAATGGGTAGCGATTTCAATGGAGTAAGTGCAAATTCGAATTTAAACTTGTGCAACGTTCACTGAACACATGCAATTGTAATTGCAAACCGTTTAATCATTTTAATTTCACTTTAGCCACCTGGTCAACCTATGATGCCGGGACCAATGGACCCAAATAGACAAGGCAAGTATTTTATAGAAATGGACTTAAATTTTCTTCATCAAGTTTTCTAATATCATCGCGATACATAAAACGTTTTCTATCACGGTTGTGGGAAGTAGTCGGACAAGCTCTTGTTAGAAACACAAATACATGCTATCATACATATTTTATTCTATTCCAACTTGAACATTTTGAGAAATAGCAACGCACTGAAACATACTGAAGCTCCGACACAGAATAAACTTATTATGCTCTTCTGAGTTACAAATTCCGAGAAAAAATCCTGCCATTAATAATCACGCCAAACTGGTACATTACTCTAGGAATTTTGATACCTTTTTTCTTTCTAATTATGTAACACTGAACTATGCTGCTGTTTGATGAACGATTCTTAGGGGAAGGCGGGGACTTTGTGGCATGGCAAGGTATGAATTACACTTCAAAGGTTCTGTTTGTTTGCTTGCTTTTTGTGTCTGTTGCACGTTCGTGAAATTTATAGAGAAACGTTTTTGGTATAAATAATCTTACATTTTTACATCGCTTTTGAATCTCAGAAGTTACTTTTATCTTGCCCCATTGTGTCTCCGTCTGCAAAATGTTTTTATGTTGTCTGTTTTGTGTTGGTGTAATTCGTGCGCTTTGAACTTCCTACTCTTACAATTCTGCATGAATCTTTTTCATAGGACCTGGAAGTATGGCGCCGATGGGTCCCCGTATGACACCACCACGCCCCGGAATGGGTCCCATTGGTCCATCGTACGGTCCTGGTCCAGGCATGAGAGGTCCTCCACCAGGTCCACCTGGAGGACCAGGTATGCCACCGATGTCCATGGCCGGACCTGGAAGACCTCAGTGGCCACCTAATACGTCAGCAGTGAGTAACATTTCCTACTTCTGAATCATAGCCAGGGATTATCATTTCTTGCTATCATCTCGTCCAATCTGTCTCATTTAGCCCATGAATTACAACTCCTCGTCTCCTGGTAACTACGGAGGCCCACCTGGCTCAGCAGGACCTCCAGGCCCAGGAACACCAATAATGCCCAGTCCACAAGGTAAGAAAATGTCGTCTTGTTGGAATTGCAGACTATATACTTTAGTACTTCTGGCTTAAAATTGTTTCTATTCAATTACAACTAATTCAATTGTACTTAGATTCGTCAAGTTCGGGCGGTGAAAATATGTATGGGATGATGAAACCAGTTCCTGGTGGATCTCTTTCAGGCGTAAGTTTAAAAATACTAAGTAAGTCATTTGCGAAAATTTTCAAATAAAATTTTACGAAATGTTACTTTTAACAGGACTTTCCCATGTCTGGTGGCCCCGAGGGTGGTCCAATGGCGCCGATGGGGCCTGGGATGACGCCTGTCATGAACGGTGATGGTATGGACATGAAAAACTCACCAGCAAATGGGCCAGGTACACCTCGTGATGATGGAGGCTCATCGATAACCGAGTACAATCTGGGTGGCTTCGGAGGACCTCCTGAAAATGTAATGCTCTAAAGCTACTTGAGTAGAATTAGAAAATAGTGTAGCACGTAGTGAATTGCATTAGACAGAAAAATGCGTGGCATGAGAATGGAAACCCATATATCCGAGAATTTCTATTGCAGGTTTTGTGTTAGACGAACAAATATGAGAGACTATATCCTCATCTTGACACTCACTGAAAAGAAATATTACCAGTTTTGTATAAAATTTGAACTGATCGAAAAGGCTTATTTGCCTTTCTTCAGTCCTTCGTTTTTTACAAACGAACAGCACGTTCAGGAAAACCTCTTCTCCTTCTGCATCAACTCTTCATCCCTCGAACAAACGTTTCATACAAAATTCCCGAACTAGCGTAAGCTTTTCCAACTTGGATAAATCGGAAAAGTGTGTTGTGAGATGATCAAAGACCAAATCGGAATCAAGACCTGACTGGACTCCCACTATGCCAATGTTCTATTCCTTCGAAAACAAAAAATCCAAGTGGCACAAAACTCAAAAAGGCTTCTTTGTGAACTATACAAATACACTACTTACAACGAAGAGGACATGTGTTGTTTCACTAAATTGGATAAGTGATGGTGTCATTACCCAGAACACTTTTAACACAGTTTGTTTTTTTTAAATTTCACCAGAAAAAAATCGTAGTCAATTATTCAGTTACTTTTTTGTCTCGACTGTGTCGTCTGCTACGGTTTGGTTGTAATTGTAAATTGTAAAATATATACTTATTATGTAGTAATTGTACAGCTAATTGATAGGAAAATAACAATTTTCCTGATGAAAAATATATTGTATAATTCTGTACAGCCTTTAAATATAGTGTAACTCTGGGATGGAGTATAAAAATCCACAACACAGACGTCAGACGTAAAAATGTATAGATGTTAGCTTCATATAAGCATACATATAGCATAAAAAGAACTTTACAGTTTTGAATGCGAGCAGACGAAAAAACTTATAAGGTGGACCGAGCCCTCGTCTTACAATAAAAAGGAATTATGATAAATTAATAATATCACGTGCTGTTCCCACCTGAAAATAGACTTACTGAACGAAGGAAGGTAAAACAAAGGATTTACTTAAGCGTATGTAAAGTACATATAAGGAAGATAAACAGCATTTCATAAATTGTAAGAAAGATAGTTTTTCAACTATATTCTTTGACTTTGATCAGTTTTATTGCAAAGGACGGAGCAGTAATTATGGGTATATTAAGTTTAAGTAGGGACAAAGAGGAAAACTTGTTACATCATCAAAATATTATTATCACGTATGTATATTTAGACTAATAAGTAGGGCGTAGATTGTACAGTACATAATTAATTAATTATCCATTTAGTTTACTATACTAGAGATAGATAAAGATACAAGAAAATGATACAATTGTACTCTCGAATATTATTATTACTTACGTTATGTATAAGTAGAGTAATTGTCAACAATGGTGTCATTATCACTTTCATATATTTAATGGAAACCATTAGGTAAAAAACTACATAGGCGTCACATTTTTATGATTAACCTTAACAATTGTACTACGATTTGTCATACTATATTTTTTGGAAGTACTATGGAAGTGAAATTGAAAGCACGCACGATTCAAATGCCGCAGCCTCTTGAACGGCTTGTTCGAATCGTAGTAGTGATTATTCCTTCTCTCAAATTTTAGAAACATAGTAAAGAAATTTAGGCATTTATTAATGCCTAATTAAACTTGTAGTTTTTGGCGTCGTTTTTTTTCTGAGTTGAGATACAAAGAACATAGCATTGGATTTTAGGCGTTTGAGGAGGGTGCGTGCTTTTTCGTTGACAAAATACAGTTGAACATTACTTAACTTTCATCTAAATTACTCAAGGTAATTGTTTTGTAGTTGGAATGATTAGTTTGTCGATTGGCAACTTTGCATCTGTTGTTCCGTGCGAGTTTGTTTTCGATTGCAAAACGTATGCTTTCGTCGTCATCACTGGTGGTGTGTGAGATCTCCATTTATACACGTTTCATGGAGCTTGATCAACATTTTTTTCTATTGTCTTAAACAAAAATCATTGACCTAAGGTTATAGAACGAGTTCGTAAGCATTTATTTAGGAAGGAAAAATGTTATTACAGTTGTTATAAATTGGAGGGGATCTGGTTCCCTTTCCATCAATCATTCCGTACGTACTTATCCGTAAAATTTAATGCCTAATATATTGAAGAAAAAGTTATATTTCAGTGTATGTATGTATGCTAAACGTACATATAAATAAATGGTACGGTTTCTTTGTCAACATCAAGAATCCAATTAATTAGCTATAATTTTTTAAAGCAAACTGACGGTTTAATATAAATATATTTAAACTTCGTATAATCTGCCTGTACACTGTGTACACGTTAGGTTTTTGCAGGCGGAAAGAAGCTCGTGCATTTTGGTTTCTACATTGTACATTGGTTTGGTGACTTCAAGTGACTGTGCTGAGTTCTTTTAGAAAGCATCTTTTTTCTACAGCATTTTTTTCAATTCATCCTGAGTCATTCAACGAGCCACAGTCGAAAGCCATTTTTTTGGTTCTACTCCATGAAGCTTCTTAATAGAACATCATGAAGATAATGTTCCCTCCGTGATTTTAATTCGAGTTCAGAAGAAGACTTTAATAAAAAAAATATTGTAACATTTGTATTGTATGTGAAGACTGTTTTTTCCTTACAGTGGGTGTAAAATAGAAATATCTACAGGTGTCTCATTTTCTCCTTTTCACGTTTTTATTAGCCGAGAGTCCCATAATGTGTATCAGTAGACTTCTTGTCCAACATCTATCTCCCTTACCGCGAAACGTGCACATATTAGAAAAAACATGACGTTTATCATTTACAAAATTCATTCCTTCGAAACGGTAAGGTTTGGACGGGATTCATAGCCTCACGTATCCTACTCATCAAGAAAACTAAAGTAGAAAAATAAATCCTACTCATGCTGATGCGACTTAACCCATATTAATGTTTATGCCAGAAATCTGAATTCGTCGATTCATCTATGTATTATGCAGATTTCTCCACGTTTTGAGTGGGGTAAATAATATGAAACCTCGTTGGAACGATGAGTTAATCCCTAGTAACTTTCTTTCGATGCGATGCAATGAAATACGTACTAGTTACAGTTACGAAACTCTAATGATATGTAATACGCTGATCCCTTTGAAGTTTTAATACCCAAGTTCAAAAGAAAGCATGGGAAAATCCATGCCATATTTTGCTTCAGCGACAATGTTCTCTCATTTAACGATTTAATTCAATCAATGTAGGTAAGCTACTTTTGCCAAATGAATCCTGTCAAACAGGTAGAAAATGTTTTCGCTACTAATGAAGTACTTACTCATGTTCGATGTTATTAGCATCACCATGTCACCTCATGATATTCAAAATAAATGTGCTTTGATGTGGAAACGGAAAGAACTCTCTCAATTCTGTTTAAAGGAAAGCTCATGAAAAATCTCTACTGTTGAAAGAGGTTATTTGATGTATGGCTCCCTTTGCTTTTCATTGGGTAGCCAATAAAAAGTTTCCTTCATACTAAGTATAGACCTCAAAATAACACATTTCCCTAGAAAAAGGTTAAGCTTTTGTCGATATTTTCCCTACAAGATGATACCTTGGCCTTGCAGTGAAGTGCGGGCCGTGGGTTGAAAATGCATGGGTGGATTTAGTTTGCCATTTGTGATCCATTAAAAATGAAATTGTTCAATGCTTGAGTAAATCACTAGTACTGATCTTCGTGCAAAGTGAAAGTGCTTTTCCGAGACCAAAGACAAATAGTGTTAATGAAATCACTACGCGATCCTCCTAAGCACGAGCGATATCAATGCATGAGCGTACATGTGTGTATGTATAGGTATTTATAATTATTTATATAAAAAGTATCATTACAAACGAACCCGATATTGGAAGGGCAAAATAGCAAAATTGAATCTTTTAACTGCCATAGCTGCTTGTAAAAGACAGAATTCTTTCCCCTCTTCCCTGCCGAATCCGTCCAAGAGGAAGTGTTATTTACATCGAGAAAGCGATAAACCATCACACCCCTCTCATGAAATGAGTGACATAAGTAGTATCATGACATGGCTATACTAGTACATATTTATGTAATTATATTTCAGACCTGGAATAATATAGGAAAGGTGACAAGTGAGCCGTGATGTGCTTGCTCTTCCGGCCGCTCAAGATTTTCGCAGTTATCTTCTCAAACAATTAGTGAACTAACCTCATACAGAAGGTTAAACCAATTCGCTAAATACTGTTTAAACCGTTACATTATCTATCCTCCTGTCTCTCCGTAACGTAATTAACACTTGCTCCATTTTTATAAAAAAGCAGCATCACTTTCTCTTCAAGCAAGGCTGTATAGAGTGGCAAGTTTTTCTTTTTTGAAGTACGTATATGT
>JAHZNI010003525.1:0-11219 GCA_027744415.1 Seira ritae | reverse complement strand
CTTTTAACAAACAGTTTTAGTTTCACTTCATGGGTTCAAGCTTATAGCTTTATTAGTTATAAAGCATTCTGAGATTTTGCCTTTTTGATTCTGACTTTTTGACATTTTATTTCTGAGTATTTGCCTTCTGGAAAAATTTGAGAATTCTGACTCTTTGCCTTCTGAGACATTGCCGACTACCGTTAACGGGTAAAGTTTGAGTCGGCATACATACATACAAGAGCAAAAAGTGTCATCACACTTTCATCTGCTTTCTTATGTAGGATCGGAGGAGCAGGAGCTAAAATTAATTGGGGGTAATTTCCTCACAACTTTCACTAATAATGGCGCTAATGTGTTGCTGTTTGGTTGTATGCTTCTCTGACTTTCTCGCTGGGCATGTGGGAAAACAAGGAATGTCTCAAGGGAGGAAGCATATCATAAGTACAGTGCTTTGAGTTTTTCAAGGGCAGAGTCAGACTGTCGTTGAGCAAGGTAAAGTGAGCAGGAGAGTGGCCAATGTATTTAATATTGATTACGGAGCAAATATGACAAAAACAGTGTTTTTCTCGCGGGGTCATTACTCATGATTGATTGTACGTTTGTCTAAGTAACAGCGAAAATATAAAAGCAACTACACAATTAATATTATACCGAGCCATGCAATTTTCCGATGCCGCTAATTTGGATTGAACCTTCCGATATAAAAAAAATTACTCTTGAATGCTTTTTCCCTGTTCTTTCTTTTTTTCAGACATTTGCTTTTGTGTGTAAAAGAAAAGACTGGATGTCAATGAAACCAAAAAGAAGTTGTGAATACATGTATGTAATTAGTAATTACGTAATTAGTTACTGACAGCGGTTTTGATACTAGGTTCATTAAAAATTGAATGAAGGAAGTTATAAGAGAATTGTAGTCATTTCTCTTGAAAATCATAAAAAATCTACCTACATTTCCTCTCATTGCTCATTCATAAGTTAAGCATCATTCTCATTTAATGCTCAAGGTTGTCTTTTAAATGGGACCTAGTTCAATTGGAGATCAATAGGTCAATTTTATCGACTGTTACCGAATGCTAAATGACAGTACAATTTATATGGTAATGGTATTGTTATATGGTATAATTTTTGTATTTTTTTCATTTCGTCTTCTCCTCCTTTTTTACCATTGTTTTCTTGTGATCTGTCCATAGGTCGAACGGAACCAGGGATTGGCATTTGGTTAGGTGGGGTTCAATGAACGGTTTTCAGATGTCGGTTCAGTAGCTTTTCTTATTATGCATCCTTCTTTTTTTATCGAAAAATATTTAACCGTTCTTTAGTTATAGGTCAATCTTTGGGATCATCTCGCTTCCCCATGTTAAATCCCATAAGAAAAACTCTCAAATTGAATAGGCTCCACAGCCACAACGATTCAATATTTTGAGATGCGGTTAGACAGGGAGATTACCCATGTATTTAAGATGGGCCCTGGTTTAATTTAAGGTCAATAGGTCATTTCCTTCAGTTGTTACAGGACGCTAAATGACAGGGCAATTTACATAGTAAAATGCATAAGGAATTTTTTCATGTGAAATCTTGATCACTTGTGGCATGGAATTGGTACAAAATGCAATGGAAACAACATCAATGTATTGCACCAGATGAGGACAATCTTTGAATTCAATAAAATATTTAACCGTTCTTTAGTTATAGGTCAATCTTTGGGGTCATCTCGCTTCTCCATGTTAAATCCCATAAAAAACTCAAATTGAATTTAGGCTCCACAGCCAATATGATTCAATGTTTTGAGATGCGGTTTAGACAGGGAGATTACCCAGGTCTTTTAAATGGGCCCTGTTTTGATTTCATGTCAATAGGCCATTTTATTCAATTGTTACAGGACGCTAAATGACAGGACAATTTACATAGTAAAATGCCTAAGGAAAAGTATTCAACCTTCCTCGAGTTATAGGTCAATCTTTGGGGTCACGTGATCGCTCCCCCATTTTAAATCCCATAAGAAAAATCTCTCAAATTGAATCGGCTCGACAGCCAAAACGATGCAATATTTTGAGATGCGGTTTGGATAGGGAGATTCGAGGGACATGTTAAATCCCACAAGATAATCTCTCAAATAGCATCGGCTCTATAGCCTTAATAATGCAATGTTTTGATATACATTTTCACAGCAAAAATTATTTCGCATATTTTATCGAGTCCATGAGTACCTCAAATGTACAACATACGTCATAATCAGCTGGTTTGGAGCAAAATGCCTATACTTCGGAATGCTATATAATAAATTGATCGTTTCATTTTGAAATGTTAATTTCTCTGGAACGGTTCAAGATTCAGACTGGGTTTTCGGCATTCTATTTTTAGCGCAATTGCGGTTTTCATCGCATGTTTTCCTCTTCGTATCTATTTGCTTTGCTTTAAAATATTCACAACATCACCACCTTAATGACACCGAGTTATCGATATCGGTTTACTTTTCACTAATATCTTTGCTACTATCGGACCGTCCGACTACGGATTAATTCTGCGAAATTTTGGCATTGCAGATGTAAATTAAAACGAAATGCCTAAATATGGAGAATAATGGAGAAGTTTGCTTGTTTTAGAAAACCTACCGCAGGGTGGGGTGGAGGAGGGGAAGTAAGTTTATATTTTTGGAGTGAAGGGGTGAATTGTTGGAGGTGAATGGAGAGAAAGGGATGTGAAAGGATTGAATGAGAGGAGAAAAGTTTGTGCTGTAAAACGGGAATTTGGGAATTCGGATTAAGGAATTGCTTTTGCTTCCTACAAAAGATACCTTCACATCACATATCATGTAAAGCATATTAACTACTAGAAATCAAAACATGATCAACCAAGTAATGACACGGAAAAATGTCTCTGAAAGGACAATCGATTCATATATTTTTCTTTCTTCCTTGAAATTTTACGAAGCAGAAGAGATCAGACGAATTTGAAGCAAATTAAATGCCTGCCGGCTTCTTTAAAAACGAGATGAGGTAATTTTGTCAGTAATCCGAAGTGAGTAATCAATTAGCTTTCCAGCTTTTATTAAAGCGAAAACATTCACTACATAATATTTCAATACCGCAAGATTGCTTTGATCAGTTACGATTTTACACTTTATAAACAGCCATGACAAATACTACAAATTCACAATGATAATGAAATGATTTAGAAATAAACCGACGCATCCACAATTTGCTTAAAACTAATTTAAACTCACCAATTGAAATTCAATTATATACACTTTGAATGAGAGACACATTTGAGACTAAGCCCCTATAATTTACGGCTATATATACAGCTATGCTTTTTTCATTACCTTCTTACAAGTATATGACGCTCTAACTCTACAAATGCTTGGGCGCTTAACACATCGCAACATATTTTTTACGTTTGTTTGAAGTTTATTTTGCTTAATAAATATTTAAAGCTAATTATAGATAGTATATTCCTTGAATTATTTTATTCTCGAACCGATCCTTGGTCACTCTGTGCTTTAAGCCTTCTCCATAGATAATTTTAACTATTTTTGTGCCCCCACGTTACGATCTTTTACCATTCCGGGGTACTGTTTCTTAGGTGGACTAGAGCCTGGTGGCTTGTCTTTCACCTTTTGAAAACATCAAAATTATTATATCATAAACGTAAATTTCAACTCTAAATCTTTCAATTACCGCTCCCAAAGAAAGTATGGAACTCGTCCAAATTAATCCAATAACGAAATAATTGAGCTTCATCTCGGGGAACCTCCCTTGTTTTCAAATTCCCAAAATAAACGGCAATACCTTTTTGTTATTTAAACGGATAATTTTTTGCAAAGCTAACCAGAATTTTTTCTACCCTTGCATACAATATTGAACCACCATTAATTAAAATTAAAAATCTTTCATTACAAAGGCAAACAAATATATTTTTACGATCCCATAAAATCATTAGCCGCGTCTGAGAAAAATGTGAAGTACGAGCTGACGACAGTTGTAAACTGCGAAATGAAAATGACAATGCGCAATTAATTTTACTCTATAGCTGCCATTAAAAAATGTTAAAAAAAATTCACAAATACCTTGAAAAGAAGCGGCGAATTTATGAGGAGCAAGCCGCTGCCTACGCCGACAGGATTATTTTTAATGTCTTCGACCACCGCGATCCCAGTCAGCATTTGCAGATTTTCACCAAACAGATGTAAACGACGGATTGACGTCATCATCCAGTCAATAATCTTAGAGTTCTTTGAACAAAAAATCAACCATTTTAATTCATTTTTAGCCATTTGTAAGAAAACGAGAGATGTATTAAAGGTGGAATTACGATTGTTGCTGCTTTAGCGGCCAGAAGATAGAACATTGATATTTTAATCAAGACGGGAATTTTTACAACCCCGAGTAGAATGAAGTCTCCCAATTTTACATGAAGAAACAGGTGGTAGGCGTAACAGAGCATGTTGTCTATGTGAAGCAGTGGTAGAAATAACCACAAGTACTGGTTCATCATGTTTGTTATTTTTCTTACCCTGTTAAACTCAGCCCACAAACGATCGCAGTTTTCAGCCGTTGGATTCATTTTTGCTTTTTTCAGATGTTTTTCGATTGAATTGCATTCAGTATTGACTGAGAATGCAAGAAGTAGTATTATATCTCGGATAAGATTTTCCAGCAGATTACCCACTACACTAATGAAGTAGCTAGAAACTGACATGGTCAAAGTTGCCGGAGATAGATGATCCTGGTAGGCTTCTCGAAGACACATGGTATCGTTGTCATAATTTGCATCACTTCATAGAAGCAAGCTTCGCGAGAAGGTGTAGTAACGGTACAATATAAAGTTTTCCATGTTTCGCTCTTCGGGTTCCAAGCGCGATAAACTGTACAATGCTGGTAAGGTAAGAGATGTTGCTGCAGAAAGAACGAGCGGAAACGCTGAACACCTTTCAACCTGAAATTTGAAAACATAACTAAAAAATCGAAATCTAATAATCAAAAAGAATCTGCGTAATGTCGTGTTGGTATTTGGTACTAATCTAATTGGTATTTATTGCTTATATGTCAACTTTATTTTAATCTTTATGCATATATGTCTAGTAAAAATTAGCAGCGCAACGCATTATTGAACGAATAGAAATCCTACGAATTTAAACGTGTAAATTACGACGTGATAATAATAACGTGACATGCTATGACGTAACGTTTTGAATGCGACCCACGCAGATACCAGGTACTGTCTACAAAGTTACGAGAAATCGATTTGTATTTTGCGCCTATTAAGATGCGCGTATTTCTTGCAACATCAAAGCAGCTTTAATATATTTTTATATATGTTTTAAATTTTGTTTCAAGAGTTTTAATTGTTTCAAAACGTTTCCAAATTTTATAATTCAAGTAAACGATATTGCTTAATTATCTTTAATACTGAAAACATTTTGTGTATATAACCAGTCTGTGAATATGGATGACAAAATGCAAAAAAGTGAAAAAATGCATTTGTAACAAATGAGAAAGCTACTCAGTTTTTATAACCTTAGCACAAAATAATTATGCAATTTTGTCTTGCCCACTTAAAGACAGTTCCAAACTCACCATTTTTCTGTTTGAGCTTTTGTTGAACTCAGCCATTGCTTCAATTATATCCAATATAGTTTGGAATTGAAAAGTCAAAAGGAAGACGAAGCAAAGTCGAAATAGGACTCTGATGATGCTGTAGCCAAGCAGTACAAAGTATAATGAAATGTTTTCGTCCTTCCCCCCAAAAACAATGGAGTCTTTGATTTGAATCAAATTATCTATGAAAGCAATCGATGTCATCAGCAGGACTAGAAACTGTATGGATTGAAAACATTCATTACATTAAATTAAATTTTTTGCTGACAATTGTTCAAAACTTACGAAATTCCTTGTTCCCCATGGATTACTGCCATCGCTTTTCCACGGAGAAAGGCGCATGTAGTACAATGCATCAAGGTATTGTTTGAGAGCACCACTTTTCTTGCACTTCGATTCTTCATTTTCACTCGATTTTACACTTCCACCCGATTCAATGTCGTTTTCTGGTGTAATGTTGTCATTTAAAATGCTAAACCCAGCAGGAGATGAATTGCTATGGGACTGCGGTTGCACTAATGGATTAATCATGTTCGAGTCATTTTCCTCTGTACCTTCATTTAGATTTTGGGGCTGTTCCTTCTTATCCCCAAATCCATCGTTTTCGCCTTCGTTTCTATCTTTATACGTTATCACAGGAAAATATCGTAAATCATTCTCGTCAATTTCCTTCAATCGATTGCTACTGATACTAGGATTGGAAGGAGTTGAAGGCTCGTGGACAGTTTGTGTGTTGAAATCACCCGTTTCTACACTACCCATTTTATTCCTATCCGGCTTTAATCCTGCAGACCCTGGGTCCTTACTATTTTCCTCACCTTCCCCAGAGTCGGCTGTTTTCTTTTTGCCATCAATAATATCGTCTATATCGGTGTCCAAAAATTGATCAACCCATCTCAAAAGGACATCTTCATCAGGTACAACTCCATCATTGTCTGAATTAGAGATGTAACTTCCATTTCGTTTCTCAACTTCATCAGTTTCATCTTGTCTAGTGTCATCGACACTGCTATTGATCGTTTTATCTTCAATAACTGAATCCAGATTGGTTTCTAGAAATTGGTCAACCCAAGAAAGAAGCTTATCGTCGCTGCTATTATCAAGGTTTGATAAGGACACCACTGGTTTAATTTCAGGGTTGCCATGCGGCTTCACGATAACCTCTTGTGAAATGGAAAACACGGAATTATTGTGGTCTCCAGCATCCAATTCTTTTGTCTGATCCATGTCTGACATACCGTTGCAAAATGACGCAAAACACTTTTAAACTGAAATTCAATTTTGCCAGCGGTATCGTCGTCACGAATACAATCATGTCAGTTATTGCAGTCGTTCTGGTATTTTAAAGGATGTTCATTGAAGACATATTATGCAATGATGTGCAAGAAGTACGTACATAGAAACGTATGAAGGATAACCACAAAAGGGGTAAAACGATTCGCACAAATTGTCAACGCCGGAAAATAAGTACCAAAGCACGAGCAGTAGCAGTGCACGAATATATAAAACAGCATGAACAAAGAACAGAATTAAAGCTACCCCACACCCGGTTAAACTATTCCCACGCTCTCATAGACCTATCCATGCAACTAAAGTAAAATGCAAGAATATGTAAAAAGGAACTCGCACTTCTTACTTCGCAGAACACAGAACACAAGACACCGAATACTCTACAGTGCTGTATGGAATATTGTTGAATGGTTGATGAGCAGGAACCTTCAACAAATAAAGGTTGCAAGATAAAATAAATGCTACTTGCAACTATTACTGCTACTACTACTACTAACAACTGACATAATCACCATATTCACATATAAACGCATTTAACAAGGACTTGTGTATTCACATTCGGCCCACTTGTACGTTAACAATTAAATACATCATAAAATATATAACGGAAAAAACTGATTTTTTAAGGTTTGGCCAATTACACTTAATTCGATTCCTCCGTATCTTTATAGTATTCACCAATATCACATGTTAGACAGACAGACAATTAAAAGCTTTCTCCATCATTTAGAATGGAGTTTATTTTGGACTATTGCTTACGTTACATGGTAGTGATAGGAAAGCCAAATCATGATGAAGGATTGATATTCAATTGCAAACATACATGCAGAGAAAACTACGTGTAACTGAATTGCACTTTCTCAAATTGGGAGGTTAGGAATACCTGAAATATATTATACTTTGTTC
This sequence comes from Seira ritae, assembly GCA_027744415.1. Taxonomy (NCBI): domain Eukaryota; kingdom Metazoa; phylum Arthropoda; class Collembola; order Entomobryomorpha; family Entomobryidae; genus Seira; species Seira ritae. Next base: position 3,444 of record JAHZNI010003525.1, on the reverse strand, counting down.
TGTAATACTATAGTTTATTCCTCTTAATTCATATTGTAGCAGAAAAGTACAAAGACCTTGACGCAATAAATGACCAAGTCATAGGTAGCCACTATAAGCAATTCACTGCAAGAATTTGTCATCATCATATTCACTTATTCATATTGCATGGAGACATAAACTATTAAAAACCACACTTTTTTAGCTTTTGTTCTATCCAAATTCTACTCTGCTTACAACAATCGTCTTTCTACGGCACATTTTGCGTCTTTATGTCTCTTGGCAAAGCATATTCCTATTTTACATAAAAGAAAGTAGTGAATAATTGAATAAACACTGAACTTGACTGAAGAATGGAGGGAATAAAATAAGAAATTTCAATGGATAGGATATGTTTTTCAGAATTTCCCAAATATATGCGTGAGAATTCACTTTTTTGCACTTGATTTGATAGCAATGTAACCACATTTGTTGCTGGAGAACATCTGTAAATGTATGTTCTATTCTATGATAAAAACTTGTATAACACATTCCGGATTGGTGGATTTTAATCTGCTTCGCCTATTTTGTCACGAAAAAGCATAAAAACCAAATTTATAGGAGCGGTTTTAACCTAAATTAACTTTTACATTGGTTGATTGTTACCAATCGTATCTATATTTAAAGTATTCAAGGTAGGTGAAAACGTACAGGAAACATTTCTTAGGAGTTTGGAAAAATTGGAGAGTTTTGAGAAAGGAACTCACGCCAAACAATACATATGCAATCAGAAAAGATACTTCTTCATTATATATGAAAATGGAACTACTACGCTATTAGGCCTGTACAATAACATGTCATCCGGATAGGTATCACATAGCTAATTTCATGCAGCCGAGCGCGGGCGGCAGTATGAAAACTTATGATGCCACCAGTTAGCGTAGTGGAAATTTTCGCTGGGGGCGGCATGAAATTTTTTGAAGCACTACGATTTTCGCCTTGAGTTAAAATTCTGAAAGAGGCGGAGTTTATGAATGAATGGCCAAATGAATGGCGGCGTGATGCAATAAAGCGCGCGCGGTACAAACACACTACCAACACACCCAGTATTCTACCAAAAATTTCTCGCGAACAATACTTGTTGATAATTTTAATGGTATTTCATGGTAATATGTGGGTTGAACTTTCCGGACGAAGAGGTGAAGTTTTTGAGACAACTTTGTTCAAGTAAAGCCAGACAGATACTGATACGGAGTATAGAGAGAAACAAGGAAAGGACGCTTTCAACTAAGTATGTAGTATAGAAGTAGATAATAGAAAGTGCTGGAGAAAGAAGATCGATGATGACGACTCATGATCATGATCATAAAACATGACATACTCACAAAACACCAATGAGTGTTTAACAAAGGTATGCCAAACATGTAACATAACATTATCCTTAATATATAAAAATCCAGTAATATAATATCGCTGGCGACAATTTTACAAGTGCCATAGGTAAATAATTTATTTTTCGAAAAGTGCTATACGCGAATAATTTTTTTCAAAAAATGCCATACGATTTTTTGGGGCAAATTGACAACTTTGCGTTTCCGACACGTATTTTTACGTTTCAGACAACTCTGATTATTTTGGCGCTATGATCGCAAAATGTCCCAAAAACGCATATGGCACTTTTCAAAAAATAAAAAGTTTGCGTATAGCACTTCTCGAAAAAAAATTATTTGCGTATAGCAATTGTAGAAATGTTGCCAGCAATATGTAATATATTATGACGAAGTAACAGTAACAATAATTTTCAGCGCAAAGTATATAAAATGTATTCCAAAAACTCTCCATAGGTAACCGAAGCAAATCATTTCCTAGCACTACGGTCTTGCTTTTTCCCACCCTTGTCTTAGAGTTACGTCTGAATACTTTCCCTTACGTCGTTTTTGACAAAAAAGTATGGTATGTACGGTATGAAGTTTCTCGTGGTGATGAAACTCTACTCATAAACGCAATGGAGCGTAATGCCCTTTAATTGATGGATTTACCACACACCGCTTACACCGCCCCCATACATCGGAAAAGAAGTTTTTCACAATCTTTCAGTTCGATAATAGTCTAACTGGGTGTTGGGGGAACGCCATTCAACATTGGAAAATTTTACCAACTTATGCTTTCTAAAATTATTTTTTAAGGATTTTACCAAACTCTTTCTGTTTATGGTAAACAGTTATACGCTAACTGATAGGTAGTTATTATTGATGTTGTGTCATGATCTAATGATGACAACTTGAAAACGAAACACAATTTGTTTCAAGACCAATAATGCGATAAATCTATTTTATATTGTTCAATTTTAATCGAATGGTACATACCATATTAGTATCCGCATTTGGGTAGAAAAACAGAGAGAAGCAAAAACACTTCAAAACAACAAAACAATGCACACAAGAAAACATAACAACTTCCATCACTTAATAGTATATAGCACTTAATATAGTCACTTAATAGAATATAAACAAGAGTTTGGTCTATCTATGTAAAAGGTTTTAGAGGAGAATAACTATCACCTAGATACACTAGCAATTGTATTAAATTCCTAAGAAAACAATTCGTTTTGTCATTTTTAGGCCACAATTAGGTCGGATATTATTACATTTGGTTTTTTACTCTAGCTTGAATGGGCTTTTCCTCCGAAGAAACAATTATTGTTCAGCATATAATACAACGACTTTTTCCTAAATGTGAATAAATAATTCTAATTCAACGAAATATCGGAAAAAGAAAAAAATATGCTATAGAAGGATAAGAAAATCTAGATGCATGCTCTTTTATAGCCCCAGCATTACACGGTAACAAATGTCTGGGTTTTTTGCAGTGATGGTTCGAGCCATTTTCAAAAGTTTCTTTTCCTACTTTCAATTTTCAGTCTCGGCCTTGAAATAGGCCTTACAGATGACTCTTTACCTTGCAATGGTTTAAAAAGCCCAATATGGAACCGCTTAGCATGCATCATATCACCAGGTATCATCATTTTCAATCAAAGTTGGCTCATCTTCACATTACGCTGTACTGTTATGATATCCTATAAAAAGTCCTACAACTTTCCTTGAATTTGCTTGGATTTATTCAAGTCATTTGGTTGCAAAAAATTGCGTCCTTCCTATGACTTTGACACGTTGGGTCAGTTTCCCAAATCCGGACCAACATATGCAATGGATGAGAAGAAGGGAAAAATAGCACTTTTTTGTCGACTTCGTCCTATTTATATCTTTTCGTTGGCAGGACCAGTGGTCCTTTTCATCACATTTTTGGACTTTACACATCAAAAATTATCATTAAAAAATCTTAAAGTGAAAAGTGCAAAGTTGTGGTGAAACTGGCCACAGGAATGAAGGATGCATCCACATCCTTGTGATGTGATCGTTTCTTGCTTCCCTGTTTCACACGAATATCATTGAAGCTAACCGCCACTGTTTGGTCGATATGGTAATG
>JAHZNI010003524.1:0-21666 GCA_027744415.1 Seira ritae | reverse complement strand
TGTATCTACGTGCTATTTAGCAGTTAGACTTTCTTGCTTAGGTACTCCGTGAGGTGGTAGTTCAAGCGCTCAGACGGAGCCGAGCAGTTATAGTTAGGAGGAGGCCAGCGCCAGAGCCAGGGTGATGTACATCAGAGAAAAAGGAGCTGGGCTGAGGTAGGAAGCGCATGAAAGTAAATCCTGACAAAAACTTACCTTCTTCTACCTTAAAAACATCGACATCATCATCATCATCCTAAATCTAATTTTTTAAGGGTTAACTTTTACAGAATATTTACCTATGAGCAGGCAGGCAGGCAGTAGGCAGCATGAAAAAAAACTGCTTGTCTGCTGCTCCTGCTACATGTCGTGTCCTATTTTGTTTATTTTTCAGTTTCGTTTATTGAACTCTGGAGGAGTTCTTAGTTCTTCTTGCTCCTTCGCTTGTTACCCTCAATTGCATAATATCTTTTCATTCTTTCTTCGTATCGGTCAAGTCAAGCTCACTCACACAGTCGTCAGAGGCCCGTGAAGTGAGTGAAGGTAAAGTGTACAAGAATGAGAGTGCGGTTAGCCATAGCCTCGGGTTGCAACCTTTGCCGTGGAAATCTTGTTTATTTCTTTAGCTGTATATTTGCTCTACCTTGCTCATTTTCATCATGAAGTACTCTCTGGTTGGGTTTCAAGGAAAGAAACCATAAGCCAAGCGGAATGCCTATGCATTGCCTAAAACTTGTATGTGGCTCCGAAATGGATAATGAAAGTATGTAGGCAAAAAATGTATTCCAATTCCAAGGGGGAAAATGTTCCAAAACATGAAAGCCTGGAATTCACCTCATGCCGAACTATAATTGCGATACACAAAATCAAGAAAAATATAGCGTTATTTATTTTTTCAGAATTTGTATTGCGTGCTGTTCTTTCATTTGGAAATTGGTACATCAAAATTACTTTCATGTTATGCTATGATTGCCTTTTGTATTTCTGCAATTTTCAGCGAAAAAAATGTTATTGGACCCTGATGGTCCTCATGATAAATGTCATTAGTGGGCCTACAACTAATCTAACAGCTTTTTTGTTGGATCGGATCTCCATTCAATCGATCCCGTCCTGAATCCTGATCTGAACTGAAGCTTGTCGTCGCCGGACAAAATGCTTCTACCGTAATCGTTGTAGGTAATGTAATTCAGAGAAAAAAGGTAAATTGTCGAAATATGCTTGCTTGCACTTATCGATACTCCTTAACCCAGCCCCAGCTCAGCCCATGTGTCTTCTAGACTAACGCTCATTTATTTGGTAGCAGAAGCAAAACATGTCTTGAATTTCGTAAAATAAAATCATGCTCTGGCTCTACCTGAAAATGCAATACAGCTTACTGCTACTGCAAAGTAAGTACAAACTGTTCTGTTGTGTGAGTGAGTGTGTTCAGGTGATTGTGAAAGAATGCGGATGTCTTTTTCTGCAAATTTTTGCCTGTTCTTCGAGTTTAGGAGCATGTAGCTTAGGAGCGTAGTAGTGATTCCGCTGCCGCTGCTGCTAGAATTTTTCTCATGTCTATTAGGAGCAGTCATCATTAGTCTGTGACTTCACCATCACCATACCAAATAGTAAATAGCGTCAACTCAACAATCATTTTATTTTATTCTAATGCATCCGCTCAACCTTTAATGCATTCAAAAATCAATGCATCGCATGATTCGCATGATGCCATGTCCCATCAAGTCCTATGTCCCATCCCATATCCTCCCCAAGTGATATATGTTCGAGCTCGAAGTTCGCTGAATCATTCATATAGAATTGTCGTACACCACCTTTTTTGCCAAAATACTTTGCTGTCAAATCATTTCTTTCTCAATCGAGATCGAGCCAAGTGAAGTCAGTCCTGCTTTTGAAAATTAAAATGCACCAATGAACTCAGAGGAAGAGACTATCTTAAAGTTATACGTGTGAATGTGATGTAGGGACATACTTTATGTATAATCTTACAAAATGACCAACAACGCAATCCTATCGTAATGGTAATGATGTAGGTATGCTAACTAGTAAATAGTAAATCGAGAAACGATATCAAATCTAATGGGCGGAAAAAAAGAATTCTTGAGTTTGTAACTTGTAAGGAGATATGAAAGAAGAAACCATAATATATGTATCAGAGTAAAAAAAAGAATGATATGACAAGATCAATATTAAGGAAAGGTTAGTGGATTGGATACATTCATTAACAGACAAAGGAAAAAGGTAATAAACCCTAAATAGGTAAGATAATGGTGTAAATTGTAAATACGCCAAGCCAAGTAAGTAGGTATTAAAGTGGGAACTGACAACTTTTTTTTTAGATTCGTCGAGTTCGTTCGTTCATGTATCAGAAATGAAATCTAGACTCTAGTCTAGCTGGCGCATGTAAGGGAAACCTAATAAGGATCGCATCGCGATCACATCGTTGCGTGTTTATCTTCATTTTTTGCACGAAAAAAATACAAAACATGCATAATAATTAGGGTCACTTCTGCTCTGCCATACACTTTAAGTTCTAATGCATATTCATTTTTCTTCAGAGTAGTAGTCAATGCCTTTTTACACGACATGACATGGCATGATGACATGACGAGCGTCTGCTTTTGCTGTTCTCTGTTGACCCCACCACAGAAAACGAAAGTGATAAGGACTAGAAAATGTATGAAGGGAAAACTAATAATGCTACCTTATTTGCTCTTGGACACTACTAATTTAAATATCGACAGTTTGGAATAAAATATTTGAATTAAAATAACAATAAAAATTGAAAACAGGATTTTTACGTTGAAACAAATTCTTTTTCGTAAAATTTATTCGCATTCACGAAACCAAATAAGGTTGAGTTCTGTGAAAGCAAAACTGTCGACTGACTACTGCCATCATGTACTCTCCAATTTTTTCATTCATTTCTAAAAGGCTTTATGGGTGTCATGTGAATTTTGAAATTATTTTCTTAATTAATTTCATATACTTATTCTCTTTATCAGTATTCCGTTCAGCGAGCACACCAAAACCAAAACTCTCGGCTTGGGCTAGAATCTTTTATTCTACTGCGACTGACTCGCTAAAAAATTGATGGATGATATGATGCATTTTTCTTAATTTTTGTCTCGTCGAAGTGCTAAAATGCGAGGTGGCACTTAAATTGTTAGATTATTTTCTGGGGGTTTAAATTTGGACCGATGATGATATGATGCTAGCCGGCAATAGCTTAAGTACTCTGAAATTAGCTAACGACTTATGACTTTTTTTTTAAATAAATGCGAAGGTTAGGCTTGATAAGTTTTTTTTATTTATTTCATTTCAGTAGCAAAATATTTAGGTTGCGCTTGGGACTGCGCTGCGCTGCGAGAGCGTTATGAAAGTGAATTCTACAATTCCCTCGGCTACAATAATATCAAACTTGACAAGACTAAAACTAAAAATGATTTGGCTTGGCATGTCAGAAGAGAGTACATACATACATACCTACAGCATGTAGAATATGGCAGCAAATTACATTAATTTTATGATTCTGTTACAGATGCTTAGAAAAACATAAAACTAATGAGAATCTAACTGTGTAGGTTAGTTTCGTCCGAAACGAATGTACTTTTTAAGCAAGTAGGTACATGGATCCCGTGCTAAGCGAAATGAGAAAATATAAGTTCAGGCCTGGTCTTCTGGTGTCACAATTTTTTTTTAATGAGAAATGTTTTTTTTGAGAGAGTGCATAAGTACAATTATTATTAGTGACTGATTGTACTAAGCATGTCATGTCTAAATTGAAGGACAGTGTTATCCTCTCTGTAAAATTACTTACTATTTCGCAACCGGGATTTTTTCGAGATATTTTTTTAATTTCGCAAATTGTACACTGTATGAATAATTACTTTGTTTTGCTGTAGGCCTTACATTTTCATTTGTAATGTACGTACCTATGTACTGTAATGATGACAATGACAGTTGACTGTCGTTCATCAACATTAGCCTTTTCGGGGGTACACATGTCGATTGTCGATGTCAAAAAAGTACATAATATCGCCATTTTTTTGCATGCATATCACATAGGAAACATTAAATTTCCATGCTTTACTTTCGCAATTAAGTTTGAAACCCTTTCGGGCATCGTATTAATATAGGGATGGTTTTGAAAGGGAGGGAAAATGCGTCATATTTAAATGCTAACATGGTCAGAAAAATAGTAATTATTTGTAAGAAATTGTACTTTAGTAAAACGTTTGTCATTTTGAGTCGCTGTTAAATTATGTAGCTCATAGGATTGCATCGGGCAAAATAAAACTTGTAAAACAAGCACAAATCCTTACTTTGTACTTCTGCCAAACAACCATTTCCTTCGACTATTATTACATACGAAAAACGGAACTTAAAATTTAGACATGAAGGTGTAGGCGGTGTTTTCATTTAAAACAATAAGAAAAAGTCTTACGCGTACGCACAAAGATTTATTTTAATTGCTTAGACATGCCAGTTAACATTTCTCCCCGAAGCACATAGTCATTCGAGTAAGAGGCAAACACCGCACCGGTATGCAGTATGCATGCATTTTAAGCTCTTAATCAAGGATACGCATGACAAATCCGACGGCGCATGTTTTTACGGCCATAAAGATAGAATCTCTCTGGTGAAAAAAGAAAGGATTTTTATAAATAGAAATGCGTCAGTCAGTTCAATTTACGCGTGTATCCAAAAAGAAAACATTTCAAGTTTTCAAGAGTGGCACGCAACGCACGATACGTTGCAGATGTCGATGACTTCCACTTCCACCAGGATAGATTAAGATGACGTTGACAAAGTATGTAACGTTGAACTTGGGGAAAATACGCATGATGCGAATTGCAGTTTTTCTCCAAAAACGCAACGGTTTGACTTGACACCGAAAAAAATTTTTATGAGCATGACATGTTGCATTGCATTTCCTGGTATTTTAATTGCCGTTTCGCGCCCGAGTTAAATCTGCTTAAGGTAAAGTAGCATTTCTATGGAATGAAATGATTCACAATTCTCCAATCTTGTGTATTTTTTGGCACAAAACAAAACAAAAATTATTTTATTTATTTCTGAAATATAAACTTTGTCACAAAATAATGAACTCCTTATTAAGTTAATTAGTTCTAAAAAACAAGAGCTACTCAACAAATATCCTTAGCGCTGCTATATATTTTTGTATACTTTCTTCTTCTTCTCCTTTCCTTTATAATTATTTTCTAGGAAACTAATTGTTTTTCAAAAAAAGAACCAGGCTCCGAATGCATATTAATTATTCAACAAAAAGTGTTTTTCTCTTCGACCAAATCTAATGCAAAATTCCTTTCCATGAAATTTGCGGATATTTTAAAAATCGTTGAAATATATTTTTTCTGGTTCTCGTTTAAAAGGTAGGAATAGGAAAAAAATTATGCGTTATATTATGTTTATATTTGAAAGCACTCATCTTAACACGGACGTTGACTTCACTTCTTCAATGATGATGATTTCCTTCATTAGCCTCAGCAAAATTATGTGGTAAGTATACCTGGAATTAATATCTCAAAAACTAAAAGACAACCATATTTCATCACTTTTGTTTCCTTTTTCTTACATTTAAAGCTTCGACATACATATTTGTTTTTGTTCCAATAAACTTAATCACAGAGTACAAGTACTGTAACCACACTGACATAACATTTACTAACACATTACAATTACATTATTTTTAACAACATTTCACAGCACACAGTAATTCCATAAGCAGGGGTTTGGTTCAGGTCGACAAAAAACATTTAAAGCATCATCATCATCTATCATCATGAACATAATTATTTGGAATTGATTTCTCCAAAAAAAATAATAATTAAAGCAATACAAAAATACGAGTTTGGACTAAAGAGAAAAATGTGACATTCATATGTATTATGTACACGAAACATTTTTTTTTACAGAACGAGGCCAACTAAAGTATATTTAATACACTTACCAAACTTTTTTTATCACCACTCGCCACTCACTAGCTCAAGCTTTAGGTACTTCTGTTCTTAATTGTAGTTGGTTACCATTTAATTTGAAATTATTTTTGTGCGAATAGGTAATTACTTTTTATGCTTTCTCTTTCGTCTTGTAAAATAATTGTACGCAATACGGAATAACCGCAACGCTATTTACTTTTCTCATCTTAATTAGTTTTTGATAGTTATACTTAATGGCGCAGCCATTCTATTCATTCCAGCGAAAATATGTTTATATAGTTCATAGCTTTGATTGGTACTCAATTATTTCCATCTATATCGTGTTATATCTAGTAATACATATTTAAAATACTAACACTTTAATTTGTACACGATTGTCATAAACTGTATCCATTCTCAAGAAATTTCAATCAATCCATGTTACCTATTTATGCGTGCATGTCTCTCCACATTTTGTCTCGTGAATGGCGAATAATACCTCTGAATATAAAATGTAATTTCACGTGATGGAAACTAATTAATCCTACTAATCTAGATGTTGTTTTAGTGGCTGAATTTAATCTAAGCTTAAGATTAAATTTTCTGGAATGTTAAAATCTTAATAGTTATGAGCACCCGTCATGTCGGAAACTTAAAGCAGGATATTTATATTGATTGTTTATTGATTAATAAAAAATAGGTATTTTCTCATCTGAATTTCTAATTCCAGAGGACAATGTTTTAGCTTCAGCATGATCAGCCTTTGATCCTCGTGGAAAACTGAATGGTAAATTTGAAATGAGATATGTTACAAAAAAAATTTACATTTGGAAAATTATTTTCTCTTGGCTATCTTTATCTTGTCAGTGTAACAGGCTAAAAAATGAATTGCCTGCAAAAAATTCTGGAATGAACAACTGTAAACAGTACATACCTACGCACACGACGCGCAGTAGTAAAGTAGTGCTTCTCAATGAAATTGTAAGTCTCATCGAGAACTTCAAAAAAAGGACTAGATTTGGAAGGCGAGCTTTGCATCATCAACCATCTTTCCACTCAAAAAGATTCTTTCACCAAATAAGCAACACAAATATCAAGCAAAGTACTTATTCAAAATAATATTATGCAGATTTGAAATTCAGCCTGACGCTCAAGTAAAAAAAATGAAAAGCCGTAAAATTTTTGAATGATAAGAAATGTACGACCAAAATTTACATTAAGACCAAACGCAATTTTAGAAAGTGAAATGTTGACAGAAGACAATTTTGAGACAATTGTAACTTTGAGGACAAAACATAAAGTGAAAATTGCCCAAAAAATGACATTTTAACGAAATAAAGAATAAACGGATAGAATAGAGAGATAAACGTCTCTGTATGATTACGTAGTCGGTGGGTAAGCTTGAAAGTATGTAATTGAAAAGATAAAAAAATTGATTGAGATAATAAAGTCTCCCTAATAATTATAGGTTACCCACTAGACATCAGTGCTATGCGTTTGGATGCGGACTTTTTTGAGAGAACCAGTTCTCGAGAGAGTAGGTGATGAGCCAACAAAGCCTGGATTCTTAATTCCAAAGCCATCTGGAGTGGTCTTGGACTTTTTGAGAGAGGAGCGGAGCGGTCCTCGGACAGAAGGGTTGGTAGACACGACAGTAGAGAGAGTGGATGCAGAGTCGGTGATGGAGGAGCCTCCGTTGACGGAGTCAGTGTTGGATGGCGTCATACTTGCTACACTACCATTCCAATAATTAGAACTAGTGTTTATACTACTACTCCCACTATTATTATCTTGAGGGGAAAATAATTGTCTCATTCTCGAGGTTGATGAGGGCATCTTTCTGCCTCTCATCGAAGATCTGTGCCCTCCCATCGAAGAGGAGGAGGAAGAGTGTTTCTTCTTATTCGAGGGGAGAGCACGACCTGGGGGCCCTCGACCATTATGAATAAATTTATTGGACGGCACATATTGAACACGAGAAGAGTCTGTCACTGAGACAGATATGCTTGAAGTACCATTTACTCGATCCCGGTACGCAGGATTCCCAATCGTGGTGCTCAATCCGATCGGAGTGAGCTGTGACTCGATGACGATCGTCTCGCCCTCTTCCCCTCGCCAACTAATGAACTCCGCCACTGTCAGCAGCATGACTATGGTTGTGAACACTGCTACCACCACCTGTGTCAACAGAGGAAGTATCCATTAGAAAATATTTTTTCCTCTTCACTCAAAATAAAAACAAATCTTCATTACCTCCATGTAAAAGGAAAAGGTCACTTCGACGATGTAACCGCGGTCCAGATCGTTCCCTTGAAACAAAAATAAGGCCACGGCCGCTATGGTTAAAAGGGCTGGAAAGAAATAAATTATTCATATGAGTAAAAGCCAAGTCAATTAACTTCAAATTAATCGAAACAGAAGTAAATATACACCAACCTGCCATGTTAACAAATAACAGTTTACTGATGAGAACTTGTCTGCGGGACATCATTGGATTGGAACCTCCACGTCCCATTTGCATGAGGACGTGAATCAGGCAAAAGATGCAATACAGACCCAAAGCCGCAATCCCAACTGCACCGCAGATCCCCGCCGCGAAGACCATGACTATGTAATCGCAAAACAATTTTAAAGAGTTGCAACATTTTAATTACTTTTTATGTAAAACAAAGCATGTTACTATTGCTGAGGACTTACATGATGGACGGAAGTTGGAGATCGTCCATGGCCCACACATCTGTCTCCCAAAATGGAGATCTTTGCACAGTTTCCATGGTCCGAAATTGCCCTTTTCTTCATCTAAAATTGGAATTGTTATCATGAAGCATTCAATTTTGAATAGGTTATACATAATTGCACTGATTTTCATACAAAAACTTACAGACTCTGTTACGATAAGTGCCCCAGTACGGGATCGCCACAGCGATGGTTCCAATAACGAAGCATGCCACGGCCAGGATAATCAAGCCAACGGAAAGGGCAAGTTTCTGGCCATCCATGGCAGCAGAGCCCTCCCTTTTCGTTGAATTCGTTTTATTCTCCATTCATATTACCTCTTAAAGCAAACCATCACAACAGTTCCTTCTTGTAAGACAAGTACTTTTTAAGTTCAACTTTTAACAGATAAAGTTACACCAAATCAAAGTCGTGTATAGTAGCACCAGACACCTGCAGCACTATTTTTATACAAATATCCTCCACCTAAGCTTCAGTTTCCGAGACTACCTTTTTTCAAGGAGCGAAAATGATGAGCGAACATGATGATTTCATGAATTTGTGTCATGGATTCATATCAGACTAAATTGATAAAACATTGTTTGGCATAATATGCCATTTGTGCGTCTTAAACATCACTATAATTATCTATTTTTGTGCAAATAGAGGTTCATAATAAAAAGCACCTTTCTTATCTATGTATACCACCACCAACTCAAAATGAAGAGATAAGCTCACGACTCACAACCTCACACACAGCCTAAAAATATGTGGATAAGAGACAAAGATATGTTATTTGCTATTCGTCATCATTTATTCTCCTGCGGTGAGCCCTTTTCCAGGATCAGGATTTTTTGTCTCTTCCAGACAACAACGACAACTGAGACTGAGCTGAATCATGAAAGGAAAAGAGCATCTCCAAAAAGCTCATAATACTCATTCCATCTTTATGCAATCCAGTCATTGCTCAATACATTATTCACTCAAAATGACTAATTAGTGTAGTTTGATGATGATTTTCCACCTTAATTACACAACACCTTTTACAGCTCACACAAATCCATTTCCACATTTTAAACGATTCATTTTAAGCATGAGTTACAGTTTTTCCTTCCACTCCACAAAATCTCCCTTTTTTATCCAAACCCAGAAGCTTTACTTGTGACAGACAGACTCTTATTCCTTCGCAAATCCATCTTAGATTTTCGCAGATGTGCTCATTGCTCCTTACAAAAAAATATCCCGTAGACTATTTTATACATACTGCAAAAAATATTCCATTCAATTGAATCGAGATCGCGACAGGCTGGTATGCTGCTGGTAGTAAGGACCTTTACCTCGATCGGATCGTGTCCCAAGTCAAGTCAATCGTCATATTATTATTTTTTCCTCCCAGTTCGCTCCACTTCTCCTACCTATCCTCCTGCTCAACTGCTCACCTTTTATTTTCCTGAATCCTGAATAACTAAAGAATAAACATAACAACAACCGAACAACCAACGTCGTATATTTTTTATGCTCTTCTCTTGTGTTGTTATTGTTGTTGAAGAACTAAAGATGATTGGGATGATGCGCCGATGCGATGCGATGAGCCACGTATATAAAAAAATGTTACGTTACATATGCATCATCACATCACATCACCAGTTGTTACCTGAACAGGTAAATAAAATTCTTGCGTTTTGTTGATATGATATGATGGTCAATCAAGAGGCTATACACCTCCTCACACACAATATATTTTTTTTCATGCATGCATTACTTATTCGCATTCGCGAGCAGCGCAAACCTGCTACGAAAAAATAATACTGCTCAGTACTCAGTGCTCCGTAAGTGGTAAAAAAAAGAATCGAATGGGAAGCGCAGGTAAAGCATTTTTCATTATCATCGCTATCATCTTCATTTCAGTTGCCTTGCCACCAAAAAAATACATAATACGAACATTTGCTATTGCTATATTGCTGCTTTAACAGTCAGAGTCATATAGTCAGTCTAGTCGGATCGTCTTCTTAAATGTAATAGAATGGCTGAAGCACTTTTTTTTTGCATGTACGCAATAATGATGTAGTGATGGGCAACAACCAGCCAAAGAACTATAAACAATCGTTACTAAGCAGGTAGGCTCACTCACACTACAATAGCAACGAACTGAGCAATGAACGAACATGAGCACTGAGCCTAAACACTGACGGGAAAAATGTAAAGTCACTTATTATGGCTATAGCTTTATAGATGTAACCACGCATGAATACAATGCGAGTTTCATGAATTATGAGATCTATGCAAAAATATATATGAAGACGAAAGCGGAAGTGGACATTTATAATGATGAAAGTGTTTGAATTGGAAGTACAGAATGCATTGATGAAAATGTTTCACTGAATAGGTTATTGTTTATTGTAATTGCATTCAAGCGTTTTTTTCCTTACAAGTACAATTTGATCACTTTAAAAGAATTCTGAAATAAATTTTTTTTGATGGAGCAGTCAAAAAATAGAATTTTTTAGAATTAGATAATTGGAATTTTGCCATGAGTCGTTTAGCAATTTATTTCGCTTCTTTATTTTTTCAATTTTGTTTTAGCTTGTGTATATCAATTCAAGTCATTAAATTGTAAATTCTCATGTGCATTAAAAAAGACAAGAACAAGAAAAATAATTTTCTGGAGAATTTATTAAAAAAAATTGAATCCAACAATTCCTAGCATGAACCCTCCCCAATGCCAATGCGAAAATTGCGTTTTGTACTCACATGCCGTGAGAGGCGTCAACTGCTTTGGGAGGAAGTTGATTCTGGTTTTTACTACATATGCATTTAACGTAAACAAAACAAAACCTTAAACAAGGTTTTTTACATACCATGAATATATAACTACCATGTAACGTTTGCCACAAGTCGGGTCGGGCTCGGGCGCATGAAAACGAATTGAATGATGTGATCGCGTTATGATTTAAATGCCTGAACTACATATGTACATACAACCTATGAACGAACGTGCTAAATACATAATACTCATGGCGTGCAAAATGTATGAGCGTAAAAGGAATAATATGTTTTAAAGAGAATTTAAATACACGAGGAAGGTGGTGCAGTCAGCGCTGCGAAAAGGATTCAAAATGATAAATGCTAAACTCATTAAAACAGGTTCAACATGAGGAACAATGTCTTGAAAACGTTTACAATATTGTTAGGATCATACTCGATAGCCGAGATGGCACTTATGCTTTTGTTGTAGTGGTAGTACAACAGGCACTCCGTCCCTCCCGCGAGAAAACTTTCGAACGAATTTGAACTTTTAGATGCTTATTAAGCTATTCTTCAGACATGTATCTAGGCCGAGTTCGCTAATGGATATCAGCCGTAACAAACCGTTAAAAGTTTCAGAAATTTGAAACTTGCCGGAGCCATGCTTCCTTCATTCAAACCCCTTCATCTTCATCATGCATTAATCGATTCAAATGTCAAATTTGAATTAAATTTGCTTTGCCGTCAAGTATCGTTAAGATTTCAAACTGTAATAGTAGGACTATAATAGTAGATTTTAGGTAATTGTAAGTATCAAATTTAATTTAGTCTAATTAAATGTGTCACAAAATTATATCTGTCTCGTGATCCTTTTTACTACTCTAACGAGGTTTAATTCCTTTTGTCATGCTCGTTAGGCCTAATACGAAGGTGGCATCATATCATGCAACAATATTATAATATGCCGCACCAAAAAGGAAGACGTTGCTGTATGCTCCGCAAACAATAATCTTTTGCAACAAAGCATAATATATCCATCCCAACCCAATCCCAATTCAAGCTCTTGAAAATGCATTCAAGGTTAGAAGCCTGTGTACTTAGATGTTTTTTAACGCACTGATGTTATTTCAGACTTATTGTAAACTTGTATCTTGAATGAGGTTCTAGTTCTGCTGAACATTATTAATCCGAGTTATTATTATTTTTTATGTAAATATATTATGAAGGTGCAAGGCATTGGTGCGAAATGAATTTTTTAAAAAACTCATTGCCTATGAAGTGAAGCTACCGCTACCACTGTTATCTTATGGAATGCTGTACATAGCACATGATGTGTAATAAAATAATATGCTTAATCACGATATGCATCGAAGCCAATTCAATAGATTACGCCTTTTTTTCAAAAAGAGATTTTAAGTATTTTTCGGTTGCTGACTTTTTCTTTTTTATGGTTCCATGCACAAAGCTGAATAATCGTTGGAAAAGTTTTTTTTTCATGAAAAATAAAATAACACTCTTCCTGTTCTCCTTATTACGGATCTGATGTACAAGATTCACAAGAATTTTTGTATGCAGTAAAAACTTGTTGATATTCAGACTTTCAGAATTTCTTCTTAATAAAAATCATTCATGTTTTATGAATAATCTTGCAGAATCTATTTCACACGCATGCAAACCTTCGTACTAATATTATGGCTCATTGAACTGAAGAATCCTTTCTCCATTTTTGGGTGAAATATGAACAGAAAATACGTTTTTGATGGGATGGGAATTGATTTTTGTGTTCAGTCGGTTGAACCACACATTCACTATTCACCCTGTGACCGTGAGACTGCATACCCACTCCATGATTATTGCCTAGGTATTCCCAGTTCTTTTAAGACACTTCAGTTAGGTAATAAACAATAGGCAGACGCCAAAGTCATTACCCTGCCTCATGAAAAATCAAAAAGACGATTCGAAGAATGAAAAATGCATGTACGTGAATACATATGCTTCAAGATTAGAATGGTGGAAAAATAATAATTTCCTATTTCATCGTCTTTCATCTCCGCGACCTTTTCTGTTCATTTCCACTTTCTTTCATCGGAAATTTTGCTTGTGGAAAGAAAGGCTCCTTCATATGTAGCTTACATTTGAATTTTTTCTGCTTGTGTTACGATTTCCTTCAAGAACGGAAACTAGTTTTTGCATATAAAACATGATGTCTAAAATAGCATACGTCCGCTTTTTCTTCCGAACTAAATTCCTGAATTAGTCTTTGAGTAAAACGTGGTAGACTGAAATTCTTCTTCAATAAAATGCATGAAATATGAATAGGTAATAAGAAAGTGTAATTGTCTAATCCCGTTCGATGTTTTGAGTTTTAAACTTATTTTTTTACTGAACTTATCCAGATTTTACAAAACCATCGATAGAAGCTTTAACTTTATTGAATTTTATTACTTCACCTTTTTGCCTTAATTGAAGTTTGATTGAACTGAAACTGAAGAAATTAAAGTTTATTATCATAGTTTAATTACTAACTACTTAAAACGAAATAGGTACTAATTCACTGGTACTAATACAAATGAATGTATTTTATTAATTATTAAAATATTAACTGGTACTTAGCAAAGAAAGTAATTTTAATGATGGAATCCCTTCAATTGTATTTTCGAGGTTTTTGCTTAATTTCAAGGGTTGTCTTAGTGCCGGAGATTCCAGGTGGATATTGCCGAAAGGTTATGGAATAATCCGGAGCCAGTTGTCCCTCCGCTGGATTGCCGAAGTGGAAGATGTTAACACTCGGCATAGCGTTATGCTGCGTCATGTTTGTCGGTGTACTAAACAAATTCACGCCCGGTGCGGAGCTGCGCTGAGTGGCGGAGTCGCAACGGTAGTTGAACACGTTCCCCCTCTGTTCCGAAGCCTTGAAGCTGCTCTTAGAGGCATCCGAAGTCGCTTTTTGTTGAGATGGAGAAGGTGAGTGAGGTCGTAGAGTTTGAGGAGTTCCGTTACGAGGCGCATCGGGACCGAGAACCGTGCGTCGCTCAGGCATTATCCTGTAAAAAAGAGGGGCTAAAAATGTCTTCTGAAAGACTCACTTGAATTGACGCTCGATTAAATTGATAGAAAAAATGAGGGTAAGATAAGGAATCGCTTACGGTTAGAAATTTGAGTGACCGTTTGTCTTCCTGTCCTCTAGCTGCACTGCCTCCCTTCAGAGAGTCGGAATCGGATGCGTATGGAGAGGTCGTTACTTTTAATTTAATTTTTCAAAACTCGTTGGTACAGTTCAGTTTGTATTGAAAATCAATAATACATTTTTACGAAATGTAATGTAGTGATGTAAAGTCTGAACTCTGAAAAACGTTTGTGGTACGAAAAGAAAGATTTTATTCGTCGTATCGATAAGGATATTATGTTAAGCAAGCTTTCAATATTATGCAAATCAGAAGAAGGATATTTCGTCCCATCACATCTACATAATATATGAATTTAGTTTGGGGTGCGGGTACTTCTTTCTAAAGGAAGAGCCTTACTCGAAGGATTTCATTTAAAAAAGTACGTTTTCGAGTTAAATTTCATTTTAATTAGATTTTATGCAAAGAAGCGACGCCAGCAAAGCTTGGAATTGTCCGCTTTTAATTATTTTGAGCATTGATCAATTTATAAATTCTATTATGGCAATGTTATTGCTACTGATTCGATGGATGTAATAACGTAATATGTAGTAATGGAAGATATTTAGGGTCCTCATGGCTGTATTGGCTTATTGCATCAACGACAACGAAGCTGATAAATATGATGTATGTAATAGCAATAGCATCGAAGAACAACATTAATATGAATCAAGAATTTTAGGGAACATTTTCTAGTACCTTTCCTGATGAGGGAGAGATGTTCTACATGACTACAAGTACCTAATACGTGAGTGGTATTCCACGTTTAGTTTTTGAGTGAGCGACTTCAGCATTCAATAGAAATTAATGATTTTTGATCATACAACCAAACTTTCTTGTCAAAGCATAAAGTCAAGGGAAACAAAATTAAAGGGGCGGATTTAAATTCAAATCAACCAATCAAAGAACCCGATGATGTTTTGAAACCTCCTGCTGCAGAAAAGCGTCTTTTTCAATTTTTTTATAAAAGAGCGCGCGCTTGTGCTGCACATACTTAATTTTTTCTTCTGAAAGTCCTAATAGTTTGAAAATATATTTTATTCAAATTTAGACATTGAAACGAGGTTTGGAAAAACGTTTTGAAAGTATTTTGAAATAAATGCAAAGGTAACGTATGTCAAGGGTAAGTTGCACAGCCATAGCCTTCGAGGATATGGAATCGAATATTTCACTACAACAGAGTGATTTGACGAGAAAAAGAGCGAGATTCAATTTTTCGAATTTTGACATGCAAATTTCACACTACGTCCATGTCTTCTGGACGGCTCAAGCTAACTCGCCAAATTGAACTTACATCTGTGTCCTGTCATGAAGACCCCTAACCGAAAGCTAGATAGTGGCTTGCCAAACCAAATCATTAAGTTCAACCTTAATCCTTCATAAAGAATATCCTTATGATTACTGAAGCATTAAGTCTTGATCAAATCTTGATCAATTAGAAAATAACGGCGAATTAAACCTCTGAAAAGAGCTGTGATGTTATGATTTCCAAGAATTAAATCGAATACATAATATTAAATGAATTCCTTGAAAATAATCATCATTATTGTTTAAACAGCTTAACTTTTTTTGTGCTTCCATCTGTTGATTATTTACAAATAAATATTTCGGCGAAAAGGATTAAACATAGCGTACTGGTAGGCGGGTATTTGGGAATAGTTGAAGAGATGCGATGCGAGTTGAGTGCGTCATTGTAGCCTTGAGGAAAAAGAGCAAAATACATTCATCTCTTATGCTTTCACTGCAGAAAACTCACCCTTCTTGTCTTTGTAAGCTCCAGCGGATATGAATTACCTTTTTGATGATGAATACTAATATGTACATACAACATGGCTGATGGCTTCATCTCATTCTCTTTAATTCCTTTTTCTCCAATAAAAGAGCCCTAGAAATTGATTTCACTTTTCCCCATCTTCATCGAGCCTACATCATCGGGTTTAGCATAAAAGAATCTTCAATTTAATTCTTATTCAAACATCTTCCAGTTCCACTCTTTTCGCTCTGCCAGCCACGGCACTGATTTAATAATTCCACGTGTTTGTCACATAACCCTAAAAGCATAAAACGTAATTTCAAATTTTCGGAAGGAATCCTCTTTTATAAATGTTTTTGTTGGTCCCGATGTTGGGAATAGATTTGCATATTATGCTAAGCAAGCTTTCTCAACTAAGCAAGCACAGCATGAAAGAAGCTTCCTTCTTGTTCATGTCGCTTTCGGTCAGAAAGCCATACCTGTCTTAAATTAAGCTCCGGCTCTATCAAAATTTCAACCCAAACCTCAAGACAAAAATGATATGATTCCTCTTTCATATTTTTGGATAAGGTATTTTTCGGCTCGGGAAGTTTTATGAATCAGGACGTTTTATGATTCCTCAAAGGCTGAGCCGACTCTGTTCATGCATCATCATCATCCCTTTCGTAAAGTTCAATAAGATATAATGGAGATGCAAATAGTCAATGAGGATTAATTTGTGGATTTTAGGGACAATTGATTATGGTTCAAGTCTTGCTTGAGCTTGGGGGCTTTTATTTTCGGTTGTTGAGGGTGAACTCAGTTAGGGAAATGATGAGACAAAGAGAGGGAGGGCGTTTAAGTGAGGAGAAAACGTGAAATAAAATTCTACCAATACCGAAATGTAATCGAATTTTCAGGATGCAAAATAGATTCATAGAGTTCATAGGGTAATATTTTTTAACGGGCAACCCTCCCCTACCCCTCCACTCCGAAGGTACTGGTACATTTAATACTGGTACATAATATAAAAAGTCGCTATTAATGGGATGTCTGGTGTGTATGGTAGCGTAAAAGTAAATAAATGATAGAATGAATGGCAAAAATTCGTACAACCAAACATGATCCAAAGCCAAAAGCACTTTTTTTTAAATTCTACGTTCACATAAAACGCCTCTTTTTGCACAACATAATATTTATATAGATTATCAGAATTTAGAATGTATGTATTTCTTCTATTGCAATATATACATTCTGCGCATTTTACTTTTACGACGACAAAAGTTGGCAATTGAAGACATCTGATAACCCAGTAGAATTGAAAGAATCGCGTGGGCGAAGCTTGACAATATTTTTTAGACTCTACTAAAGTGGAAATGTATTCGATTCAGGATTATCAGAACAGAAATGGTTCAATGTCGCCCCTGACTGACCAATTTCAAGGAGCTTTGCCTATAAAACTTCTAAATTCGACATGAAAAGGCCAAACTTCTATTTTAAAAAAATCCGATTATGTGCAAAATAAACATGCATAAAAGATGAATAAAGCGCTTTTATTCTGGTAAATGGGAAAAATTAGAACGGAGTGAAATACGATGATAAAAAGACGATGAACCAAATGAGCCCGAAAGTCAGAGGCAGAGCATCTCTACTTCCTTGCAAACAACCTCAACCTCTGACGAATTTAAAGTCAATACTCATATTCTTATATGTATATGTATTACTTTTCTAGTGATGTACTTAAGTTAATATGCATGTGTATTGATGATCAGATCGGGTTTTATTTCAATTGCACCATCATTACAATATTACTCGAGAGAACTAGGAGGAAGGGAATCCATTTTCTTAAATTTGCAGTAGAAAAAACTTTCCACTTAGCTCGCCACTTGTTCTCAATTTTCAAGATTTGCCAAGATACTAATAAAGCTAAAACGGAGTAGCAAAGTCGCCGCCTCAAAAGGCAATAAAGCTTCGGCATAAATTGTCAAACTGATCTCGGGAAAATGACGCAACTTCACTTCACTACGCTCTCCATTACTTTTTCCGTCATCATGACGAGCTTTCTCCTCCGCCTTCTTTCATCTCTTGTCCCCCTTCCATTTTTCTCCAAGCAAGCACTGCTACTGCTAAAACGTCCAATCTAACTATTTAAGAAAACGGAGTTAGTATCTTCATTCGAAAGAGATGCTACAACTCCAACTTCCAGTTCCAGTGCTTGTCATCTCCCGAGGCGCCCTTATCGTTGGAAATGGCCCACTTGAAAAAATACATATAGTCACACACACACGCTCATAGCGTCATAGTCATAGCTAGGGGTCGCAAAATGAAGCTCCATGACGTCCCATGGGTAAAACTTGCTCAAACTCTTCATACATCCCGGATGTGTATGAATTTGAATGTCGAAATTTAAATGTTTGAATCTCGCGCGGATTCTCGGCAAACTTCAACGAAGCGCCAAACCAATGTAGTAGATGTAGTCAAAATGTTATTGGGTTACTCGCGAGCTTCCTGATTTCGAAAACCAGGCCGACTCCCGGGTAGTATCATGAGGCTCGAACCGTATTGCTAACCCTAGTCATAGCACATATTAGCCTTTTTTGCAATAATGGACCGCGGTAGTGGTAATACGAGCATATCTACAATCCACAGAGAAAAAGAATATCACAAGACCAATAAACGCTCCTTCCTCGGCATTGTGAAATGAAGCAAGTACAAGTACGCAAAAAATATACATTATTAAGTATTCCACATTTATGGAAAACGGCCAATTCTCAAATGTACCCGAGCTGAGGACAGAGGAAGCTAGGGGAAACTGGAGAGAGAAAATTACATCTCTATATTACTTCATCTTTATATTCCCCACTGTCATTTGTGTGGAGTATAGTATTGGTATTGTAGATTGTAGAGGGAGAAAAAAAGATTGGAAACTGTCGATTTATCTTATAGGAGAACTGGAGGCGACATTCCTCTTTGAATGTCATCTGCACTCTGTACTGTTCCGCTACTGTAAATGTGTACATTCATTCATATTTTTTTCTGGAGAAGAAAAAAAGTTTATTGTCTCGTGCGAATAATAAGTAATGGGCTTGGTTTAGTTCAGTACTATTTATGCATACGCATACGTACAATACGGATATCGGACAGGGGTCTGTAGTTTTGTTTATCCCATTATTTAGTGTGACCATTATTACGTAACTCTGACTTCGGGAAATGCACCACGTTGAGAAATACTATTGAACTCTGGATTTCTCTTACACTTTTTCCTTCAGGAGAATGCTGTGTATTTACTTTGTATCCCGTTCCAGAAATCCCTTCCAGGGGACAAATGCATTCATTGGTTTAACAAGCTTGGGATTCTGTATTTCTTCTGGAAATGATTCTTCCGTTTGAATTAGGCTGTTAAGTTAGTGTTCTGTTGCTAAAGACGTTTTTATAACAACAACAACAGCAGCAGCAGCACAAACTCCAGATTCCAGATCTATATCTGAACTGAACTGAACTATCAGAAGAACGGAGAAAGAGCAAGTCGAAGTCTCCGGATTTTAATTTAAAATACTCCAAGGCTCATTTCAACGAACACGTTCCCCCTTACAAAATAATAACACTATCAACCATACACTATACCTCTCTTTTCAGTTGAGATCGTCCCCTTCTGGAGGAGAATGGAGACAGAAGGAAATCTATTGAATGAGACGATTATAATTCGTTTCCGATTCTCTCTTTCCCGTAGGGAAAAGCTATCAAGTATGAAATAAATGCATATACATCTACAATCTACAAAATGCAATATGTATATGTACTTCACCTGGACTGAACTGAACGTGGTTTTGGCTCAGCCATTTTCTTCAGTCCCCGTCTGATCCTTTCTTACGCATGAAAAATGAATTCCCATTTAATTTTTTCCCATTATTCGATGTCATTAATTGAATCTGTGGGCTGTCCCTCTCGCTCTGCCATTCATGCTCTGCAGGATGCAGTGCAGCACCATGGCATGGCATGCATCTGCATTCATGTTGCTTCGTTTAGCCAGACTTCCGACGACGACGTCAATTCTAAAAACAATTTCCAAAGTCATGACGTCTTTAAGTCCAGCATTTTCTTGGCAACCGGTCTGATAATATTGTTATGCTCCAACTCACTCGGTTTTAAAAGATTTTGAACAAAATACCCGAGTATATAAACCTTGAAACCGTATTTGGAAAAGTGAAAGCATTGAATAGAAAGCTTGTAGTATTCCATTCCATCCTCATAGCCCACTTTTATTATTCGCAAAGTGAATGCATTCTACAAGATTGCAGAACTATAACTGA
The DNA here is from genome assembly GCA_027744415.1 of Seira ritae. NCBI lineage: Eukaryota > Metazoa > Arthropoda > Collembola > Entomobryomorpha > Entomobryidae > Seira > Seira ritae. The sequence continues at coordinate 1,082 of JAHZNI010003524.1, read as the reverse complement.
TAAATATGGAGGCTATGTACTTATACCTTTTCAAATAAAGTCGAAGACAGCAGCAAATGTAATTACTTTTCATGACTTTCTTTCTTTCCTAAAAAGATTTGCTCTCAATTCCTTATGGAAATCCAATTGAGATCGAAATACCATCTTGAGCTTTACAAAATCTTTCCTAGAATCGGAGACTGCTTTAATAGGCTCATTTGCTTAGCATATCTCAACGTTAGTTGGAACATGCGAGTGTGATTTTCCCCGAACTAGCTGATCTGATAGGGAGATCTTAATCCGTTGCCTTTTTTTACTGTTTTCTCTTTTTTCAATTCTGTCCTTCTTAAATGCTATTCTACTTTTCACTTAATTACGCATTCATTCTAGACGCCTTGGCAGGAAAAGAAATAAATATCTGCGTACTTTGTACCCCAGTGTTATCAAACAAAAGTTGAAAACAACCATAACATAGTACGAGCAATTGAACCCCGTGAAAAACAAATTTTCGATTCCGATTTGCAAACAAAAGAAAAAAGGAAGAGGTCGTTGCATGTAAGTAGTTATTGTAATGAGCTATTCCTTAAGCAATCATGTCATTGGTAGATTGGCATATTGACGTAAGTACATGAAGTAAGAAGAAGGAAAAAAGTCATTTTCCCCCAATTCTTATTTGGGATTAAAAGGTAATCTTGGCAATTACTTCTACATCACGATTCAATCAGTCGCATGGAGCTATCAATTTCATGCTGACGTAGAGAGGAGGAAATATGAGAAGTGAAAGCATTATTTCTTTTCCTCTGAAGGAGCTAATAGAAAAAGAGCTTTTTTATAAGTAATCAAAGGGAAACAGTTAATAGGGGAAGTGTAGAATTGAAGGAATGTTGACTTTCATTTTCTTATATATATTGACATTTCCCAACACCATTTCATTCTCATTCCTGTCAATTTCAATCCCCCCAGTGGCATTCAATAACATGATGTTTATCCTCTGAGCTGTCAACGGGAATTGCGTATTTACATGTCACTCTCCTCTCTCAAGGAGCACGTTCCAAATTAAACGGTCAATGAGTCAGTGCTAACAGCTTCAACGTTAATTGTTT
>JAHZNI010003523.1:0-14060 GCA_027744415.1 Seira ritae | reverse complement strand
TATGTAATGGATTTAGACCTATTTAAATTTGTCGTTAAAATTAAAGCATCACCAATCTTTACGCGAGATCCTCCTTATGTCTTTACGAAGGTTTATTTCAAATACGTTTTCCCTGCATGAAGGATTCAGAGGACCCCTTGAAATACTGATACAGTGACTGTCCACTGTCCCACAACATGTATTGTCAAAATCGAAAACTTCTTCCCTGTACGTTTCATAGATAACTACATCGTAAGTGATCTGTAGACGTAGACTCAAAGCCATCACCAACAAACGAAAGTGAAGGGATGGAGTCGGTGATCTTTTGCCCTACAGCTTGTTAAAATAAAAAATTGTTGAAATTCTTGCTCTGTTAAGGAGTTGCTAGATGATGGGAAGCTACAAAAATGATGCAATTGTCAATAATGTATTATATTATGTAAGGTGGGTTTCATTTTCTTCTGTATTTCTAGTTTTTGTCCTAGCCAGTTTGACAACATCGGCTTGGGTTGATTAGCAATTCGCTTTTTATTGCTAGAATTATATTTTCCAATCAGGAAAAAAACTATCTGACTCTATAATGAGAGCTGAGCTAAATAAATGAGAAATAGTGGCGGATTTTCTTCAAATCAGCAATTTGACTAAAGGTGAAATGAAGCATAATGTGTGAGTTCCTGTCCCCATATTTGCATAATGATAATAATATTTTTTGTCGGAATATAGAGAACTACGGAAAACTTTTTTGTAGGAGGTGAGGGATCATCAGTTTTGATCTTTATGGTCCTAAAAACTTTATGAGACGGTCGAATATCTTTTTGGCAGTTTGAAATGATTTACATAATGCGACCGTTTTCTGTTTTCATTTCTGCAAATGTTCGGGAAAGATTGATATCCTGGGTCTTTCTAAAAATATGTTTATGGCAATAATCGGAAATGAGGATGAACATGCCATAAAATGAGGTTAGACTTTGGAAGTGGTTCATTTACGCCTGAAACACGACGTCATGTACAACTTCGCATTAGAGTGAAACGCAAATGGTTAGAAAAAGATATGAAAGCTTTTTTTATTTCCCTGCTATTAAATGATCTGTCATAATATGGCTTGACGAGTAACAGTTGTTGTTGTTGCATGGTTGGCTGCAAAAATGTCGTGAAGTGCACCTAACCATTATGTCATCATCATCAGTCTTTGATGTCTGCGGTTGTCAGTGCGGTAATGTAATGTGTGGTAGTGATACGAACTACTTATTTTTTAAAAAATGCGGAATTCTCAAGATTGCAAAGGGGGACAGGGGAGGGAGGGCAATGTCATTTGGGCGATGGCGGGGAACATTTTTTCAATATGTCAATGACAAAAATCTAGTGGTTTGACGAGTCCTCTTTGCTACCGTTGCGTTAGTGCCATACTGTTGGTTGTTGACTTGACTGTTGACACTCATGGATTTCAAATATGAAGTGTGCGACCTCGTACAGTGCGTATCTATCTCACCTAATTTAGTGGCCAAAGCACAGCGTGAATTGAATTTGTTGAAGTTGAAGTCTAGGCAGAGGAATTATAACATCGATAATTTTTATGCAAACCGCTATGATGAACGTAATGAAATCATTTCAACAAAGGGTTTCATTGAACAACGAATCTGTTGAGTTTTGTAACACGTTCCAACTTTTGAAAATAATTATATACCTTTTAATGTTATATAATGTAGCATAATGTCATACATTAAATTTCATATATGTAGTTTATGTCATTTCATATCGCAGCCCAGCTTATTATTGTGTGCATAATTCTGTTTCAAACATAGAGGTGGGAATAGATAAAATAATAAATAAATAATAATAAATAATAATAAAATCTAAATAATAAATAATTGTCTAAATCTGAATTCATCGAGGTAGTTGTACATGGGATTAGGCCATTTTGTATACTTCCGGTTTTGAATCTCAATGACAGTGTTTTTCTCTCAGGTTTGTAAAATTCAGCTGTTTAAAATCATTTTAAAATATCACGTCCGTATTACGGGACAAATGAATACACAACATACTCTACTCAAAGTACCTAATATACGTCACTCCATGCATAACGCATAACCAAATTTCTCACAGAAATTGTTCCCTTTTTCCCATTTTTACAAGCTATTTGCTCATTCAAACATTTGGTCCGGATCACCTAAACGTTAAGATGGCTTCCGATACAAAATGCCCTAATTATGACTTGCCTGGCACTGCAATTATTAATCTTGCCACTGCTTTGTGGAAACGCTCTGATGAGCATTCCATAAAGATTAGCCCTGATAGCAAGCCCGCGTCACGATGCATGCATATCATGCTCACCAAACTGTCCTGAAGACTCACTGATTACAAGCGACAAGAAGTTCGCACATATGAAAAAACACTTGTTGGCCATTAAATATCATTGCATATTTAAATTGTGAAGCGCGACATAACCTTTAGGTTAAGCAAGGGCTGAATTTTTATGCATTTTCACTGTTGCATATCAAGTAGCTCATTCCATATATTCCTTATTTTTGTTCTCTCGAGGAAAAAATTCTGTCATGACTTTTCCAGAACATTGATTTTGCTACAAATACGATGAACCATGTAGACTACGCGCTTGCACTAAATCACGCTCCCTTAAATTGGCGTGAGGAACAAGAGCAAACAAACAAAAAAATTACTGACATTTTTCTCCCAATACATTTGGATCACGAATTGGCTCCGCATGACCGAACCTTACCTATGTTGGTTTACCTATTTGGTTTATCAGATTAAGCATTCGTCCACGGGGTTGCTTTTTAGAATGCAAAAAATATCGTATCATATCAATAAATAGACTTTGGTGAATGAGACAACTTTTATCCATGATGTCACAAATTGGATGTTTAGTGCGTCATTCAATGTCTCGTGCAAGCAGCACATGGAAAGACAATCTTTTTTTAAAGATTTTAGGTACAAGATAGCTTACCTAACACTAACACTCATTCACTTTATCTCAATTGTAGGTTTTACATCTCCTATGCATCTGTTCATCTTGACACCTGTGCTTAAATAAAATACACACACTATTATGCCATAATGCCTAAAGTCTTTTGAGTCTGCTTGAAGTACTTCAACTTAATCTTTCATTTCATTTGTTGGCCTTGCTCTTGATAGTATTGAAGCATGTACTCAGCACTTAACATCTCGTTCTGCAGCCAAGATCGACTAGATTCTTCTTCTAAATCTTCGATTCGTCTATAGAATGCAAAACTAGCGTAATATTTCAGTTACGCTTACGATAGGCGAACATGTAACTATGCAGAAAGTACCAATTGACCTATTATACCTATTATAGTGCTCCTGCGAGAAGATGCTTATAGGATATGCGTATACTAATAAATGTACTATAGCTTTTATGGCTTATCCTAGACTGCAGACTAAGGGCAAGACCACAATTTTACATGACGAATCAATTCAAATGGAAAGGTCTAGTCCAACAATGTTTGAGCAACATTAAGGCACCGACATGATTTTTAAATGGTCTAATGAGCGACAACAATCGTATCGTGTTATTATCAATTTACGATATGTAAATATTATACTTAGTTGATAGTATTGTAAATAGCTCGGAATGTGCAGCAAACATGTGAAACAAAACATTGTTATTAGTGCAAAAACACAACAACATGTCAGATCAAATGACTGTTAATGAGAAGGTCAATAGAAGAACTAATTGAAATGATTCCATTCTCAAGACATCGATACAGTTCAGGAACAGGGAGGCTAATATGAGACAGTATTATTAACTTGTTTAAGTATATAGCCCGAAATGTGCAACGACTTAGTAATTGATTACAACCTGTAATTAGTATGCACTTATGACCAATGACCGATCATGCTTGATGAGAAATCAGGACTAATCTGATTTGTGGAACGTTAAAAATCGCTTTTGCCACGCACCAGTAAGTATAGTCCATGTTATATGGTCATTGATGCTGTCAATGTCAAGAAATCAGCCATGAAATGGTCGCTTTTCAGAGCCTCATGTTGCCCCAAACGAGGAACATCGAACGGAAGTAATAAAGTTTAGTTTTGTTCCTTAAGATTTAACAATGATAAGGATAATCAATAATTTTTCAAGCATTTACGTAAAAACATTTAATAATACGTAATCATTATTTAAAGTTTTTATTAACTTTTTAAACATAGGGTTGAAACATAAGTAATTGAATTCTATTTTTCCTTTTTATTCGTCTGAAATCAGGGTTAGTTCTCTGCATATACACACAAGAAGATGCGTTGTAGTTGTAGTCAACATTTGATTTCAGCACACAACTCAAACTCAGGATGATGATGTGATGATGATAACATGATGGATAGGAAGGTGCATGTATGGTACTTCACTCAAGGTAGAATAATTAGAAGAGCTCGGTTTTCTGGGAGTAAATGCTTAACTTCGAATTAAAGAGTGTACGTAATCGAAACATTGTACGGGCTAAAAAATATCAGATATGTATGCGTATATAATATTTTTTATGTTACAGTGGATGAATCATACCATTAGTGTAAGTACATACATATTTTACTCAAATAAAAGTGCATAATATACGATCGAAGAAGATGTACCGTTTTGATCTAATTTCAAAAGAGCATTACGATTTTTCAATGTTCCTTCCAAAAAATGAAAAATGCAGAAGAAGAAAAAAATCAGGAGCCCTTCCTTCATTACTTTCGAGTCAAGCTCCATTTCGCAAGCAAGTTTTACAGCGAAAAATACAAGAGTTAAGTCGTTAAGCACTTTGCTCTTCAGGGGGATTAACACTTGTGCTCCGAGCAGGCTTTTTCAGAGTAAATGAAGCAACAGGAGGCTCCTCTTCTCCCCCTTCAGCCGCAGGAGTGCCGTCTTCATTTTGCCCATTCATTGGTTTAGCTTCACTGTAGCTTACGGAGGGTATATTAGACATTTCGTATTCATCCACAATTGTAGGATTAGGTTGGATTTTGTTCTTGCCTCCGGATGATTTATTTGCAGCTTTCGAAGTCACCGTCGCTGGTTCAGGTGGACCGGCACAAATTCGTTTTACGAATGCTGTAATAGCGAAACGCAATTAATTAATATTTCCCTATCCCAACATAACATGAACTTGATTCAGCAAGAATGAACTATTTGTAAAACGGATATTAGAGGAAAACTTACGCATCCATTTTGTGAATCCCTCGTCATCACATGGATCACAGCATTCGTTCATAATCTCCAACACTTCCTCATGATCTAACTTTTCTCCTGTTGTAGGAAGCATATATGAAAATATCTAATTCCTGCCAAAATATAACGTGAATCACAAATTATATTTTGCCATTTCACGACTCACCATATCCAAGTAGTAAATGGCTAAGCTGATTTGCTGAAATATATCCATTCCCTTCCTTGTCGTAGAGCTTGAGTACTTCAATGTAGTCATCAATTTGACCAACGTCTTTGTCCTTTTTAGCATCCGCATAAATGGGGAGAAATTCCTCGAGTGTGAGCATTTTTTCACCTGGAGTATTCATATTGAGGAAAAGGCAATAAAAACGCATGACTGCTTGCTACTATAATAAAATATCACGATGAGTGTAGATTTTATGTAGATATTACTTTCTCATGCAAATGTCATGAAAGGAGCATTATTATTTTCACGTTCCCAGAGGCATTTAAATCAAAAGGCGTCTACACCAAAATTCATCATGCTCTCAAATGAACGGAATTTTTAATGTAGACCGAAATTACTAGGCTTATTCATGCATACAAAACACTCACCTCGTCTCGCAGTGCCTCCGAGTTTGTTGATCGTCTTGAGCGTCGGCGTGAGCTCCAGTGCTCGAAGTAAATCACCGAGCCTGTATGCATCTACAGTGTCCGTGCCATCCCAGTCGTAAATAGAGAAAGCAAATTTTGCCCCTAAAAATGAATATTCCAGTAAGCTTCAAAGTAAAATCCAGCGGACTGTACGTTCACGTTGTACAAAATGAAAATGCACAGTTTTTTCGGATTAACATCACATCACCACTTTAATGTAACCCGTGGGCATTGTTCTAGTCCTTTTATTATTTTCAGCCGTGCCATGAAGGGGGAAAACTTTCATGAATGCATAATTTTTCTGAATAAAAATGCAAAATAGACTGTACTCACGCTCTATTTCCTGAGGGCTCAATCCATCCATCTTTCCTTGCTTTGATTGATTACACGCAAATTAGCTACTGTGAATTATGACAATCAAAACGGGTTGGACCAACTCTCTAGAAATATTAAACTCACACACTCTCACTTTTTTATAGAGATTGAGTTACAGTTACAAATTAAGCGTATCAGATTTCCCCTACTGGAAGTCAACCAGACACATTAAGCTTCCTTTACCAGCCGATCTCCCCCTCTTGCTCTCTGATAATTTCTCCTTTCCTTCTTCTTGTTATTGCGGTTGGATTTTTCTTAAAAGGAAATTAAAGTTTTTTTAGGCAACGGAGAGGATCAATTTTTGAACAGACACCGCACTGTAAAGACAAGCTAAAGTTTGATCCGAGAGTGAGGGATTCAGTTTCTCTCTCACACCCGCAACCCGCAAATGACGATGTTGGAGGATGTTGATTAATGCATAGAAAATCGGTTTTTGATGTGAACATACATTAAATATCATGCAAAGTATGTCGCATTACACGTTGCCACCTCTCGTTTATTGCGTAAAATAAACTTTTTTCCGTATTCATGAAATCGTTTTGCGATATGATCATCAACGAAAGTTACTCCCTTCCTGTCTAGTCTGCTGGTATTCATATAATATTCAACATGCTCGATTTTTAACTTCCTTTCATCATCATACTTTTTACATACTAAATAGATGGACATCCTCAAGGGTCTTATTATAAGATCAAGTTGTGTTCGGAGTTTTTTAAAATCTTTAATCTTCACATGTGTGAGTTTGTATGTATATGTACCACCATTATCATAATCATATTAAAAGAGATTTTTATAACTTTATATGAAATGAAGATGAGGTGTGTGAGAGGTGTCATGAGTCATAAAACTGAGCCATAATAATAATACATAATCATAATATATTCAGTAGATGATCTCCCCACATATTAAAGTTTTATAATATGCTTCAAGCCTCTTTCCTGGCAACGAACACGACTTTCCCTCAGCATATGCATGAAGCTTTGCCTGCACATACATTATATTCTCTGGAGCCTTTCCATCGTGATAATATCAATTCGGCCGTTGCGGCTCATTTAGAATAACCGTTTATATGCCATCCTATTCAGTCAATCACTTTTTACAGGTATAGGAGAAAAGATTTGACTCCGAAAGTCGCCAGATCAGGAGTGAGATTTTTGGGAAAAGTAGGCGTGTGTGTTAAAGCCTTCAACAATTAATGCAACGTTTGTAGAGGAAAATTTTCTAGGAATTTCATCATTAGTTGTGTTGTAATACGTACTCTTCTTAATGCTTCATATTTCGCGTGAAAATAACTTTGATCAATACAAAAGTGGCATATTATTACCTTCAGCTTTGAAAAAGATGCAACACAGTATGATATTTTCTGGTTAAGTGCTATTTTAGATTGCTGTTTAGTCTACAAACTGCTACTAAAACTCATGTTAATGCATATTAATTTAATTTCTCACTTCTACCGACTGAGGCTATCGTGAACGTCAGATGCGTTTCAGACAAGAAGCGTTCTTCTCAGGCATATTGTACCAAACAGAAAAAATATATTGGAAAAAGTTCGTAAAACATGAGGCGTGTTTTGATTTCCTCGTTAATGTGGTCGTTCTACAGTCACGTTCAAAAGGAAATGGATGCACCATCGAGGGTGCCATCACGTTCCACTCCTCCACATTTTGTTTTAAATATTATGTACTTGTATGTATATTTACTAAACATGAAGGAATTGGCATATTAAGTACCTACATGAAGTAGCTATATACGCAATTTCAAATGTGCAATTCAAAAAAAGGAATTTACGTCTTCTTTGATTCTGATAGTCCGAGCGAGGGTAAAAAAGTGCGAATCTTCTACAATACATCATGTTGTCGAATAAAATTTTTACACATTTCGATCCCACAAGTTCAGAGTTTGTTTTCTGAGTTTTGGTGCGCAGTATAGTTTTTATTGGGAGACGATGGTCATTGATGCATGGAATCAAACGAGTTTTATACACACGGTATCGAGTAGAGAATGCAGAGAACGTCTTAAGCACAAAATGCATGTAAGTTAGTTAGGAAAACAAATTTTTCACTTTATCGGGTTGCATTCGAAATAGTAAAGTCTTGTAAACAGAAAAAGTAAAACAGAACTGAAGTAAGTACATATATGGTCGATTTCGGGTAAGTTAATTTTCTTAAAAGAATCGATGCCTTCAATTTATAGTTCTTATTGTTTCACGATTTAAAAATTGAAATCATAAAATAATTAATCCAATGGTCGTACGTGTCTTTTAAGTGAAGAGTCTTGTCCATCTTTTTTCAAAATGAGGTGTTGCTTCATACATGTTGTATGCCGTTGGAACAGGAAGCAGTATAAGTTAATTGAACAAAGAATCACGTACGATGTTGCATTACTTCGATTTTTTGTAGGGAGGAGAAGGTGAAAAAGTCAAGATCTGAATTCTGTACAACTTCTTGGTCTTTGAATTTGAAATAAAAATGACCCTAAAACCGTTAGTACTTATCTCAAACTTAATTTTACGAAAAGTATAAGTCTAATTTTAAAATTGCTCCAAAGGAATTGCGTAGATCCCACTGAGAATAGGTCTACTTATATCGTACTGGTCTGGTATGCCCGCCTTCACCTCCAACGACGCGATGCCACTCTGAGTCTGCTAGTCGGTTATAGGATCAACTTGTCTTTTTTCTAAAACATGTCATACTATAAATAATTTTTGGTCTACAGTTTGTTTTCCTTTAAAAGAAATGAGGAGTTTGTTAGTCAAATGCAGAAATACCTACTATTGAAAACTGATGAGAGGCAGAAAGGAAAAGAAAGCTCATTTTTTATCATAATAATATGTGTATACCTTTAGTGTAAGCTGCAAATATAAATTTCAAGTTAAAATGGCGTGACTCATGAGACTGTCATTTTTAGAACTTCGAAACGTGAGAAGAAGGAACATTTACTTGGACGCTTATGCGAGATCATGAACATAAACATTCGCCCAACACACCTTTTTCTATAAATGAAATAAATGTTCTTGACAAAAAAATGTGAGAAATATATGATTTAATTTTGATAAATGGGAACTGCAAGCTGAAGGAAGGATATGCTCAAGAGTTTTGGTTTGGAACTTCTGCAGAGTACGACGATAAAATTGAATCATGCCTTGTCACCCTGTAACATTATACTTGTTCTGGTGATGAAAACATGAAATCGGGATCTGATTGGAAGGCAGGTCGAAAACTTATGAAAATGGCTCGTGTAGTCAGGATTTTTACTTGTGAGTCGAGTCAAATGTAAATGAAAAACTTTGGAAAGTTAAGAAATTTCTTGTCATGAAAGAATTTTTGTGAGGTTGAACATAACCAAGCTTGCTAGACTAGGAAATAAAGAAGCACAGAATTTCACATGTAAAATGCATATGTACCAGCGTAAATCATTTAGGCTGACAGCGAAAGAAAAAGCTGAGCAAGTAAATCTGAAGAGTTTAGTGAATAGCACACGAAATGATGGGAAGGCAAAAAATGCATTTCTCTCGAGAAAAAGTCAGAGAAAGGAATAAGTAATACGCACATATGTATGACTTTGTATGCGATGTATACTTATGTGAAGTAATTTTCGCACTGATCATGATCTTATCTTTAGGATTTGGAAATAGACCATATCAGTAGCAGCTAATGTTTCTCACACACATGGAACTAAGTACCCCACGAAATTTCAAGCAATTCTTTTCCATTATTTTGCTCTGTACAAATAGGTTTTCACAGTTCAATTCAATACTTAAGTTGCCAATTCTTATCTTGTTATCCAGGTAAGAGAAATGGTGTAGTTAGAAAAAGGTGGGTATTAGAGGAACATCTATTAAAGAATCAAGAAACTTGATGGAAAGTGTGCGAATATCAATACTCAGCGGAAGTCCTCAATGGGACTGTCTAGGGCATACAGAGAAATTCGTAATTCGAAAAAAGGCATGTTCACCGAATACATTTTGTTTACCTGCAATAAAATGCATTGCTTCATTTTCCTCGAATTTTGCATACAATACACGAACACGTCAACATTTAATATGATTTCTTAAAACCAAATTGAAACGACGGTGATGAAAATTCCTAGCGAATAGAAGCCCATTTGCAAGACACTTAGACAAGAAAATGGTAAGTACTTTTCGTAGTTCGTACTCGTCTGCACTGTGCACTTGATGAAAGGATGTAAAACTCTACCAACAAGTGATGAAATGATAAACTTGGATTTGACTGCGATTTATTGCTACTTCATATGACGAAATTGGGTCCATATTTCATAGGCTATTTTGACAACTTTCTATTTAACATTTGCAATCTCTTATTCCTAAAATAGTCTTCTATAGAGCCACGGTTTATAAACTGCATCGAGCCGAGTGTTTCGGTTTCCGCTTTTTCATTTTCCGTAGTTAGTTTGGTCTCCTCCTCACAGCTATTTAATTTGTCTGGTTTAGGACTGGGAGGAAGATCATCCTCATTTGATTTATGCTTTTTAGATTTTTTCTTTTTCTTCTTCGATTTAGATTCATCATCGAGTTCAGCATGCTCCTCTTCTGGGGCGTTAGGATACAATACCGATTCCGTTTCTTCGGCGGTACCACCATAATTGCTGGAATTAATATCAATTTCTACCTCATCGGTAGGAAGCTTTCTTTTCTTTGATTTCTTCTTTTTGGCGTGCGTCTCATCTTGTAGCAGTATGCTTTCCTCAGTTCCTATAATCTGAGTTTCAGTATCACCATCTACTTCTTGGATGCGCTCTTCTTCACGGTCTTTCTGACGCTTGCTCTGTTGCTCTCTGTCGACATTTCTTCGATATTTTGACAGTCACCACCATCAGTTGATATGTTACGTGGTTCTGGAATTACGTCAATGTCTTCATCCCGATTCTTGATGCGTTTCTTCTTTTTCTTTTTAATGGATTCGGTCACATCACTGATTTCCGAACTCCCATTATCAACTTCGTCTTCAGGTGGATTTTCAGGCAATGTTTTTATCGGAATGGGCGGCACAAAACTGGCTACGGCCAGTTCGTTCACAGTATCGACTTCACCTAGTTTTTCGACTGATTTCCCAAAAATGCAGCTAATGTCTTTAATAGAGGCTCTGCTGAGATCCTTATTCTTCACGAATTTGTGATAGCTAAAAACATTTGTAGAATAAATTTAATTGGAAATCATTTATACGCAAAAATTACAGATTTGAAATGCATGAAGACTTCATAACATGATTTCATCTCATCAGCACTCACTGTATTCTGGATCTTGATGATTTCGATTTCTTTTCAAGACCCTCACTGTTTGAATCGCTGGAGTCTCCTCCTTCTGCTTTAACTGATGATTTCATATTGTTCGTTTCGTTGTCGGACGTGCAAGAGTTCAGGCTCCGCAATAGTTGTTCAAATTCTTCATTATGAGCCACCCATGGGTCTTGCTTCTTATCAAACCCAAGCCCTACGATTTAATTTTTGAAAAAATTCATTACAGAAAAAAATACATATAAATAATTTATCCTACAAAATAAGTCCTTTATGTTCGTACAAATGACATTTGAAACGGCCGTGATTACCTCTCGATTCGGTATTAACTTTGGGCTTGATCGGTTCACTCATTCCTTGGCTGGTCACGCCAAGCCCATCCCCAGTTTTCCATCCCATCTTCATGAGCATCTGTCGGCCCCGGTTGTCGTCATCTTCAGTAAAGAATTTACCTCGTGGATTCGGACCTATGCGCTGCTTTCTCCTGGGCTCTGCAAGCATGGACATCGCTAACTATAACCAATAATTTGGTTTTATTTCTAACACGTCAACCGAAAGTTATAATGTTGTTGGCTACAACTCCAAACTAAAGTTATTCGGTGAGGAAAATTGAACTTGGACTAATCTTGATTATTTTCGAACGTGTAAAAATATTAAAAAAGTCTTTTGACATTCAATTTTCTTCTTAATTATTAAACGGCTTTAAATAGCTGTTTAGGAATTATGAGACTTCATATTGTGTACATGAAAGAGTGTTCTTAGAAAATAAACTTTATTTCCCTTCCGGCAGATAAGGCACAGACACATGCTTTCTGTATTCAGCAGATGCAGATGAAAACACGAGATGATCGAGCATGGTTTCTAATGGACCTATTTGACAAACCTCTTGCGGCATAGATTTTTCTCATTCATCCTGACTGCTTACCGCTAAATCATCCAAATTAAAATAGCTTTGTTCTGTGCACCTAAAATCCCAATGCATTAGAAGCAAAAAACATGTCTTGTTCTCCTTTAGCTAAAGCTATAGTTTTTTTCTGGATATTATAATGGCAAGACGAAAATGAGAAAGGAAAGGGTTGGAATTGGAATGAGAATTAAAGTTGCGGTGTACCTAACCATGTATAAAATATTCTTAGAGCTCAGTTTAGGCTGCTACCTACGTTAGTAAGTTCTTGTCGCATTTTCTCAATACTTGTCCATGTTCATATTATTTTTAGGAGAACTAATTATTCTAGTCATGAAAGATTATCCAAATCAAATGGAACTACAAAGACAAACACTAAAGTAAAAGTGAAAAAGTTTTAGATGTATCGTGAAGATACTACACGTTTTTAGTGAATAAAAATTAATTTATTGTGGGAATTCCCGTTGAATTAAATTAAGTACCGCTCACTGTTGACTGGAGATTATCGAAAATCATTTTCTCTCAACACGGGCCAGCTCTCGTAATTTTAAATCAGTAATAATATACAACGGTAAGTTTCCAATGTAATACATAAATCGTGGTTAACCTGTGGTTCTACTGATAGGGGAATTTTGTGAGTATGATTTATTCTTTATTTTCTTAGAAATGGCTTCTTCCTCAAGTTTGCCTCCTCCGGCTGCCACCGAGGGGGATACGATGGAAGCAGTTCTTGACCTGAGTCCAGAGGAAGCTCGGACATATTCCATGATTTTAGACGCTGCTGCAACACTGCCAAAATCTGATCCGAGATTTGCTCTCACTCTGACCTTCACATGGTGGCTACTCCATCGCCGAAGGAGACTCGAACAGCAGCGTGTGCGAAGAAGGCAATTTTACCGACGCTTGAGACGACTCATCTTCCTTCGTTGGCACCTTCAAAGGAATACTTTGTCTGGAGCTGCTGTGGCCTCCAGTCAAAACGTGACAGCCGCTCGAGAAAATCTAGCTGTGGTACCTGAGAAGCGGCTTTGGGTTAAGAAGGAGAAAACTGAAGATTTCTGGACGAAAGTTGATCAAAATCTAATTTCACCTGAAGCATTCCGAAAATATTTTCACATGTCGCAAGAAACGTTTGACTACGTATACGATGAACTTGCGGAGCAGCTTCAGAAGTCAAATACGTCCATGAGGGATCCTCTCCCAGGCAAGAAGAGGCTTGCGGCAACAATCTACAGAATGGCGACTAATGCAGAGTACATAAAAGTTGCTGGATTATTTGGAATTGGAAAATCAACGACGACTTCTCTTGTTCGTGACGTTTGTGAGGTGATTGTATCTAATTTGAAAGATAAGTTTCTCACGTTTGTTGGTGAGGGCTTGAATAAGGACGATATGCAGCGAAAAATTAATGACGCTGCAAACAGTTTCGGAATCCCTAGAGTGATTGGTGTTCTCGGCTCCATCGATGTGCTGATCATTGGAAGTTCTTGGGACTGGTCAGAAAACAGTCCTTATATCTCCTCCTATCATAAAAATTATGCCGTCACGTTTCAAACTGTTGTTGATCACAATGGCCAGTTTTGCAATGTTGTTGCTGGAACCCCATCGAGCCTCACAAATCGACAAACATTGGACCAATGTGGACTACGCAATGAATTCCTAGAAAAGTATTCAGCACCTTCCGGTAGTGAAGTGGAGATGGAACAACAGATTCCTATGAGCCCAATCGCAATC
>JAHZNI010003522.1:0-13405 GCA_027744415.1 Seira ritae | reverse complement strand
CATACGTCATTTTTGTGGACTACATATATAGATGATAAAACTACATAGTCAACATAAAAAATCGGATGATGGTGGAAAGTGGAAATATTATTCTCTAGTGGAATCATTGGGTTCATCAGGCTTTCTAGATATGAAACAATTTAATGATAATACTTAATTCTCGTCGATCGAGGTTCTTGACTCTTACTAGTAAGTGACACACTCGACTAATCGAGTTTCCTCATAAGAAATAATATTTCAGGTCAATTAGCACCTGCTGAGCACGAATATGACAACCGCAGCTCTGCTTAGGTCTTTAATTAATTTTAGTTTTAAAGTTGGTTAGTCGAGTCACATTTCCCATTACAGTATGACATATGTGGACAAGAAGCATGGTGGAATATAGATGTTGACTTTGATTTGGAGTGGAGCAAACGAAGCAAATTCAAAATATGCGCGCGGGATTTCAAATTTACAATTTGGATTCATGCATAGACATACATAGTTATTCGGAATTTTAGATTAGTTTTGAATTTGCTTCTTTTGCTCCACTCTAACTCAAAGTCAACGTCTGTATTCCACATGCTTCTTGTTTACATATGCAATGCATATGTCATACTGTAATGGAAAATGCGACTCGACTAACTAACATTAAAACTAAGATTAAAATTAATTAAAGACCTAAGCAGAGCTGCGGTTGTCATATTCGTGTTCAGCAGGTGCTAATTGACATAAATATTATTTCTTGTGTGGAAATTCGATTAGTCGCGTGTGTCACTTACTAGTTAGCCCTGTTAGTTCAATATTTGAGTTGGGTTTATAGTATAGTAAAGTTTGGGTCTAAAAGTATTGGCTGAATAGATAGATCAGCCCAATTTTTAATTGTAAGCCATCGTCGTAAAGTTAAATCGTTACAATAAACTTATCAGTTCACAGGATTTCATGTACAAGGACGCATAAGACGCAGATTGTAAAAAGTCTTTCAGTAGTACCAACACCAAACTCAATACTTTACTCAAAATGAACTTCATACATAACTGTATCTGCAACACAATTTTACTCCACTATATTATTTAATTGTTCTTGGCTCTCATTTCTTTTCATGCACTGATAGGGCTAGCTAGATCGTGCGGCATGGCTCTGCATGGTGCATATTAAATATTTCTTTTTAGGCGATTACGATTTATAATGAAAAAATATTTTGTTGATCTCTATATTATTATGATACGCATATATTGAATAGTTGTGGAGTAAATTGAGCTTTAGATAGTATTTCCTTTTAATACGTAGATTATCTAATACTTCCGCCTACCGCTATTTACCATACGTTCTCTTGATAAGCAATATTCAGCCCCTTGGGTAACGATGTACGTTGAAAAAATATAAGAAGGAAAATATATCTGCATCTATACTAACAAAAAATATTCATCAGAATTGCTTAATTCGTCTTGTACTTCATATTTTTGAAAAAAAATTGCTGTGATTTTTCTCGAAACAAAAAAAGTGAAAATACATCGCGTCATTACAAGATTTTTTTATGATTCATGATCATACCTCTCTCTACTCTAATCTAATGCTTATCTTTTTTGTGCGGTTTTACTGTCATTTTCAAAGTAGACTACGTACCATTTTATGGGTCCACTCTCTCTCGAAATTCTACAAAATGTCTCTGCAAAAAAAAGGGATACTATACTCGGTGGTTTCTTTCTATGTATGTATCTCTAAACCATAAGCATCGTTTCCGCTTCGATGACTCCTTTGCTCACTGACCTGTCATTAACTAAAAAATGTTGTTATCACCAACTGGGAACACAATTTTTAAAGAGAAAACATCACTTTATTGCATACTTTTAAAATTGCAATTAGGTAAAAAATGATAATATTTTCATTTTGTATTTTGACGGGGAAGAAACCGCCCGATGAAAATCTTTTCGTGAAACTTGAAAGTAAGACCAAAACAAAAACCTCAAGGTTAGTCTAGACTTAATAAGGTAAAGGCGCATGAAAATTACAATTTCTCGATTTGACCATTTCGCGTGCATGCGTCTTGCTATGAAAATGTAAAACAAGACAATAACAAAGTCATCATGACTTTTGAGATGGTATCCTAATTTCTTTGATGTGAACAAAATTTGGGTTTGATTCAACGTTTATAATGCCGACTATTCAGTTATTTTACTCGCTTGGTTTAATAAGCTAAATTACAAACCACATAGTATGCTATACGCAGCATAGTATGCTGCATAATAGGCTAGGCTAACTACGCATACATACTACATACCCGCCCATAAAATACAGTATGACTTCGGGTAAATCTATGCTTAACCATGAATAAAAGCTTTGCTCTGAATTCTGAATGAGCAAATCGCTTTTATGAATTCAAACCCTTTTGAAAAGGATTTCATTACCAAGCCCATTCAATTACATATGTGTTTACTTTTTGAAAAAGTCCTCAATTTTCGGAGGCTTGATTCATTCACCACTATCTTTCCCAAATGAAAAAGGCAATTGCAATTTCTTGAAGCTCTTAAATAAATTACGATTTAACACGATAACGCAAGAAAGTAGCTGTACGCCTTTTTCTTTGTCTTTCTAAAGAGCGTGATCTAGAGTAAAGCCTTTAATCAAGTGTTTCTTAATATTGCGCAATTAGTTTTTAAACCCATTTTACTATACGATTGATTATCCAATTCATGCAGAATTCATACTGCTCAACTCTCCAATAAAAACTAAAACAAATTCGTAGCAATAAAATCTTCAGGGGCTCAACAAACTCCAAAAAGCCTTTTTGCAAATAGAAGACAGAAAACTCTACTAATGGCTCCATTAAGGGAACAATGGGAATAAGGCCACGATCCTCCAAAAACTTACTTTTTTGTTGAAAAATATGTATGTCAAAAAAGCAGTGTGCTCAAATGTCATGATGAAGTGCATTTTTTCACATTATGAATGATGATGACAAATTGCAAATAACGGTCGTTCGTTGTGGTTAATGAATGCTAAACATTAAAATATACATGCGAAAGGGAGTTTGAAACAAAAAAGGAATAATATTTTTATGTAACCTAAAAAATCGAAAATTGCGATGGGATAAGGACGCTTCGAATAGCGTACATAAGTATGTACACTGTACTGTACATTATGAAAAATTATACTGTCGTGAGAAAAGGGAATAGATTTGAGAGAGCGGAAAATAGAGGACAGGAAAGGTTTTTGTAGTTTTTTTTGTATAAAAACACTTACTTAATTGCAGATCATTTGCGAATTTTTGATTATTCTTCATTGAAGAATTTTACTTTTTTACTGAAAGTAAAAATGTTTTTGAGGATCATCGATGAGTTCACGTGGGAGTTGGAGATGACTACTAATTCAAGTGCTCGTTGCATTAAAAACTGCGTATATTATTGCTATAAGCTTTAAAGTTGTTGAAATTATATTTTCTAAAGCGTCATAGTCATAAAATTGCGCTTGCAAAATTATATTTGCACGACAAACCAGCTCTGCAGGCATATGTAACTCGCAATCAGGACCATTCAAATGAGACGTAGCGGATTTTCTTTTATTTCATTGATATCGACTCTATGAGTAATATTAACTGCTTCATTGTGCACGATCTCCCCCTGTAATTTGAAAACGAATCCATGGGCGTCGAAGGAACGAATGTAAAAGTGAAGCATACATACACAATAAGACGCTTATATTTCTTGCCTACATTTTTTATTCATTTTAAATGATCATCAAAAGCACGTGCAATACACTTTTTTGTATGAACGAGTCATTTTGAAAATAAAAGAATAACCGGTTCTAGTAATTCAAAAAGGGAAGAGAGGAGACAAAACAAACGAGCACACCACCACGCCACACACAAAGGAAAAATATTTTTTCGTACGCAAGATGCTCATCCATTGCGTTTCGAATTTTTTTCATACGAGACAGCAGGTCTGACCTAGTATGCCTTCCCCCATATTATTCAAATTTAATTTTTCGAACAGCGTTTTTTTCGCAACACTCTAAAATATTTGGGCTTGTGACAGTAAAAATCTAATGCAACGACACGACGACATGATGATGCATTTACAAGGTTCATTGATCCATATATATAAAGTGCAAAAAAGTTAAGTGCTGCTCACATTAAAAGTTAGCAATGGTCAGTTTAGTTTTAAGAAGTTGTCCTCTTGAAGAAAATAATAATCTTGACGATTTATACTATTTGCTATCGCATCTCATCTTATCCACCCAAGTTTACATTCTTTACAGCTCTAAACCATGACGGTCAATAATCTTCACCAGAAAATGCGTTCATTAATATGATATGATCATCGCAGTAGACTTGATTGGTCGGTGGAAACAATCGACTGGGGCAAGATGAGAATAGCATAACCTCACCATCTCACAAGGCGACAAGAATTCATCACGTTCATCCACTACTATTGTCCTGCGAAGCATATGCCATGCCAAGCTGTAGCCAGTGGAATATCACTGTAAGGCTACTCGAGACACTTTAAGGCTCGCCACCACACTACTATTATGTAATAGAGAACACAGAATAACAACATTTTATGTTAATTCTTTTTATATTTTATCCACACAATTGGCCTCTCATCAGGCCAGGCCATCTCATTATTACAATGTAATCAGAAACGTCCCTGCTTAAAAAAGCCCTTCATGTTGACTATTCATGTACGAAAACACTACCATCACTATTATATGCAATATGGACCAAAAAACAACAACAACATCCGGTACAATAGAGCCATCCTTTGGAAATCACTAATTTTTATTAGAATTCCTATTGTTTTCCTCAGTACAATTCAATGTAACAGAGTACATTATATATTTTTGATCCTTCAGTAAAAAAACGCGTTGACGCGTGTCCATGCACATAGTCCACAGCTAGTCTACGCGCATATTTTGTGCTTTAGTTCAACATGTACTTGTAGATCCCAAGAACTTCTGCGACAAGGAATGACACTGTCAAGATGCATTTGGACAGGCGGAGAAAAATTCTGGATACACATCATGAAAATTTTTATGTAGAAATATGTTAGAGAAGAAATTTAAATTATTCTACACCCTCTTACAATAGAACTTTGGAAGTTGCATCTTTCCTAGTTTTCTTTCTTGGTTGAGGCACTGGTGGTAACGTTTGGTTATCACTACCGCCAGCAATGATGTCGTTGATGACTGGGGACGGACTAGTAGAAGTTCCTTGGGTCCGTTGCTGGTGATGCTGATCTCCTGCTTCCTGTAATCGACCTGTCTGAAGGGGATCGTCTTCCATGTCTTCGTCCGTGATGTCGTAAGAGTCGTAGCATGTCACTTTCGTGTATGTAATCGTGTCTTGATCCGACTTCTTTTCTGCACGCGGACTAGTGGATTTTTGAGTTGAACTCTTGCGTTTCTAAAAAAAAATGATGGAAAATGTTAGGAAAAATATTTCTTGAACAAAGGCCATTTTTCAAATTCAAATCGCCTCGAGTTCGAGCACCTTTGATGACTTCTTATGTCCAGCAGAATCCTTGGAACAGCAGCATGAGCAGCAGCAGCACAAGGTGCAGGTCGAATTTTTTCGACAGCAAAACGATAGGCCATGATCTTTTTTAAAAAAGGAAATGTATTATTATTTCGTTTGCGAAACAGGAAGGATTTAAGTTATTTTAGAGTAATTAAAATTTAATTACGCGCAACAGCAGCAAAAACAGTAGTGAGGGTCGACAGAAGCTGAACATCGACCGGAGTGAGAAGAGGTACTTGAGCGAGCAAGGGTGTGGTGGAGTACTCCAACGAGCCGAGAAGGATTATGAAACCGGCCTTAACAAATGTTTAAAAAAATGTACGGCTAATGAAAATAATTATGTAACAATATAGTCAACTTTTATGAATTCATGAGTTTAATTATTCTGACGATGACAAAGTTGGTAAGGATCCCAGTCCCAGACCAATCTCTAGAATCGAGAAGCCACAAAGTCAAGATTGAGCCCAGCGTGAGTGCCAACGTGGGAATAAAGAACGTTATTGCGTCACGTAGCCACAGTTTTTGGAAATCTAGGCGGATGATTAGTCGGGAGTAGCTGCCACCTTTAAGTAGCCATTCTAATTTATTTTACTGGGTCACGTCTTAAACTTTGGATAACATTATTTTAAAGAAGAATATCAAACCCGTGTCAAGGTAAGTCCGAAGGGAATGAGTTTCTGCGCTCACGAGAGAATAGGATGTTTTCGTGGCAAGTGATGTCACGTCAATCTTGGAGTAGTCGACGGACATTGAACTGTTTCTCCACATGAACAAAATGTCGGATGTCTTGTGACCAACTGAACATAATTGGACAAAAATGCATGATTTTATCTGTGCATTTTTAAACTTCGATTGTAATTTGATCAATTGCAATTTACAGCTTTCCAGTTCAACATCGCATTTGAACCCGTGGAATGGATAGTTTTGAAGTTGCATCGGGCATGAAACCGTCACCGTCAACCTATTTTGGAGATTTTGATTTTTAAAGAAATCATTTTGGATACAATTCATATCATTTAAAAGAAGCTTTGAAGGTTAGTTAAATGAATGCAGTTTAGAATTTGCAAACCTAGATGTTTTCAGAATGCCCCCGGACTGATTCAACCGAATGACTTGGCTATTCGCAAGATTGCGTTGTTCTGATGAAGACATGCAATTGTGAGTCATCACTTCGTTCACTATAAATGTGTCCTAAAAGATTGTCAGTCAATTTGTCATGCCTTGCGACTTCTATTACAAAAAAATACTGTATGCAATTTTTCAATTTTCTTTTATACTGGGTTCCAGAATCGGGACATCAATTCGGGATTGTCAATCTAGTTCAAAAGGAAAGATGTCGATGTCTACAGCATGTCACATAGGTTGCATATTTATATTGCATTAAAAACTACCCAAAATGCAAAAGCTCATACCAGAATCTCATTCAAATCCCCAGTCCCACCCGAGTTAGATGTGAAGGCTAATCGAGAGTCGTCCCACATTTGCATGAGAAGTAGGCTTAGCGTGACAGTCTTTAAATTAAAGAAATCTCACTCTTTATATTACGCATTTTCTCAAATACTTAATCATATTATTATTTTTAATAGTCAATGATGAACATGAAATCTTCAAGTAAAGACGGACAAGACGAAAAGCTTTTAAGACTGACCGACTGAGCCTCGCTGATTTCAATAATGTTCCGAATGAAAGCAAATGCTTGTACTTCAAGGGCCTTTTCTGCAAAAAAAAGTGAACTGCTTCTTTAAAAGGTTTTCGTAAATGAAGGTATTTTTTGCTGTGAGAAAAAAACTACACCTCCATAGGCAGGTCTAATGCGGTTATCCGATCGCATTTCTAGTCCATCAAGAATATCAGATAGAGGCGAGTCGGGAGAAGATGCTCTACGCAGCATTAGATCAATTAACTTTAAATCGCCTTTTTGAGGAAAGAAAATAATAAACAAATCTCGAAATTACTCTCTCACCGTTTCCCCCGCACGCCTCCAGCAGAGAGTAGTGCTATCCAACTCAACAATCGAAACATGTGCTTAAGAAACATCATGACTGAATATAAATTTTTCTCGCATTTTCCTAAAAATAACTAACTTGGACAATTGGAGAGAACTTACTACGCTACGATGCAATGTTCCAAATAACATATTTATAGAGATGGAACCATTCATGAACTCAACCCCATCCGCCATGATCAAGATCAATGCTCACAAAAATAAGCCACAAGTCTTTCTTAATTAAAGCCAATTAGATCTATTTAAGGAAATAATTCTACAACTTCTATTCTTTTCCACATATAGTATTTGACGATGCTGAAAATAAATCTTCATGAGATATAGCATTTCGAATCATATATACTCGATATTATTATTATGCTTTTATTTGCTGTATACTATATACTACATCTTCATAAATAAAATCAACACGACAGTCCAACCTAAGCTACACATTAATAATATTATATTAGGATTCATGAAATCGTCTCCGTAAAATTAATATGGACGCATATTATACATCAAGTCAATATCAGTTAAAATTTATTTTTTTTGTACACATTTCTATAAATATTTCTTCATTTTTATGATAAGACTTTCTTAAATACAAAACAACACAAAAACATGCAACAAAAATAATGAGGTACATATGATATATATTTAACGAACTTATCATGCAAAGAACACAAATGACCTTAACCATTTCACCTAAAAATAGAGAACATACCTGAAAGTAGGCGGCTTTGTTTGAAAATAACTGGCATTATTTAAACATCCGACGATTCCAAGTCAATTCATTTTGAGGGGTTGAATAGGAAGCACTTATCGGCTTTTTAACGTTTAGGTAATAAACTTTTTATGGCCAAAATAAAACCGAAAGAACGACTTTGAACAGAACGAAACAAGATTGCTTTTCTAAACACAAATAAATATTTATGTGTATAGTTCTTTTGTAACTATAAAAGCTATTTAAAGTTATGCCACTACAATTCATTGAATTCATTAAAAGTTACTTATTTTTCAAGTAGGAGAGACAAATTAAAAATTGATATAGGTTTGAAACTTGTACCTAGGATTTCAGTTTGAGTGAAAGATGTCGTTTCCGGTGAATATCCGAATTAAAAATTAGCACTCCTCCTTATTTTGATCCAACATTTGATATTTCATTAATTTTCACATCATCACATACGAGGAGTAGGAGTGGTTGCTTGATACAACATCTGAAAATGAAGAGGGTTTGAGGGGTGAGGATTAAGACAGCTACTTGAAGACTAACCTGGGAAATTATATATGGATTTATGCATAGGTATGCATGGTTTGGACTATGGACCCAAATACGGTGGATGGCGGGTGAACAGGGGTACAGCGCAGTTTCATCCTCCCTCCTTCCAGGATGAAAGTAATTTTATGGCCTGTAAAAACCATTCCAGAATGCTTTAGAAATATTCAGGAACGCAGCGATATTTTTTATATACAAAAACTGTAAAAAATTTCATAGAATCTGAATCTAGTTGAGATGACCTAACTTCCGTGTGTAAGTTATACATATGATGCAAAAAAGTTTGTCCGAGTCATGCCGTATCAAAAATATAATTAAGCATCAAAATTAAAAAAACAAAAATTACACAGCGAAATTAAAGATACAAATAGCAAGTTTGATTAGAGCTTAACAAGCAAAACATAAAAGTAGAAGAACTTAGTCGCAGCGACAAGTCGATTAAGTGGTTTTGTCAGAAAGAACTTAGTTGTACTGAAAATGAATGTCATATGGAGAATTTAAGCATCAGTTTGTTCATAGAGTAATATCGAAAGTGTGTGGCCACTGCTGATGATTGATGATGTCATGTTGATGATTTTTGTTTTGTAGAAATATTTCTAACCTGGTACATAATCGGAAAACGTCCTGTGTTTCACATCTCAAGCAACATACACTCTGACTCCCTTCATTGAAGGGATGTCTTGTGCATGAAGGCCAGCCAATTTGAACCCATCGGTTTTTGGTCATACTAAATTCACTTTTTTTCTATATTTCTTTTAATGCCGGCTAAGTTTAAAGTACATACCTCTCCGCAACAACAACAACGTGTCTTTCATGGATACTTTTTCATTATTCAATCAAAACACAAGTTCTGTTTAGATTTTGGCGAATTAATACTCAGAAGCCAACGTACCTGAGGTCAGTTATCGATTACCAGAGAATTAAAAGCGATGAGATGGTGGATGACATTTTTATGCTGAAAGGAAATCATCCTCTCCGTGCATAGGGCGTTGGGTAGAGGTCTTCGAGTCCTCCCAGGAATCTGGGATGCTTGATGACGGGTACTGCTCTGGGGATACCTCGGTGGAAGATTGGGAGCTCTTTTGAGGTTTCTGATCATCCCGTTTATCTCGATGCTCTGCTGGCAGCATCAAAAGTCATTAATTCAAAGAATCGTGTCTTTGTGCAAATTAACTGAGAGATTCTCACCCTTTTTATCTTTCTTTCGCTTGTCCTTTCTGTCCTTGCTACGGCTTCTTGAACGTTTCTTTTTGTGCTTGTCCCGACTTTTACTCCGCGATCGAGACCGTTTGCTTCGCTTTTTCTCCTTTTCATCGGAATGCTTCGAAGACTTACGATCCCTGTTTCAAAAATTGGATGGAATACAGACCATACTGACTTTTTTCGTATGAATGAATTTAATAGAGATTGTCTAACCTGGAAGAATCTCTTTTTCGGTCTAAATCTTTTTCTTTCCTGTCTCTAGACTTTGACCGTTTTTTCCTGTCTTTTTCCCGTTCAGAACTCTTTCGACGCTCACGCGACCGTCGTTGTTTGGATCGCGAACGACTTTTTCGGCCTTTCCGTTCACGCTCAGAATCCTTTCTACTCCTTTCCCTCTCTCGTCCCCTATCACCAACACGATCAACCCGTTCCACTTCGCGCCCAGTTCTCCGTTTTTCTCGTTCACGTTCTAGTTTTTCGCTTCAAGTTGAGCAAATATAAATAAATATATCTTCCGATTATTCCAAATATAAAAAAAGTTATTATCAGTTAAAGAAATTAAAGTTTGAGCTTACCGATCCTCTTTATCACGGAGTTCCCTTGCCTTCCTGATATCGTCCATAGTCTTGCGGAGCAGCTTTGTCAGGATTCCACGGATGACTAACTTCGTTTGACCTTAAAAAGTAAATCGATTTTGGTATAAGTTTGCCTAATAAGATTCAATAATAAGATAATAATAAGATAAGTCAAGTAAGATTTTGGTATAATTATATTTACAACATCATCCTGTTAGTACTAACTACAGGCTTACTTCAACTGTTCTCGTTCTTCTTTCAGTTGATCGCACAACTTCATGAGACCCTGTGCTTTCTCTACGTCGCCGTCACATCCAGCAGTTTCCGCTTCTGAAAGCAGGGCATTTATCCTCTCCGTCAGCAGTGCAATTTTCTCTGCATTTTTCGAACCTGGTCCGGCATATGTACCCTAAAAAAACAATAATGTCATTGTCATTATTCTCAGCATTATTATATCATGTCACATTCTTAAACCCACCCCATCAGGCCCGTTCGCCAGAGCAATCCTCATTTTGCCCCTCTTGATCTTAGCCTCAATATCGGAAATCATCTTCTCCGCAAACCGAATGAACTCTGCCTCGTACATACTCTTGCGATGTGAGTTTGCCTCTTCTTGATAGCTTCTTCGCAGATTCTCATCGTGGATTTTTACGCAAGGACCAAGGTCAGCCTTCGTGTTGACGAACAACTCATGAGGACAGAAGCAAACAAGGTAGTGCGTGCATATCTAAAAGACAAAACATTCACGTCCTAAGTACAACATGCAACATCTCACACTTCTCTTGCCGGAGTTATTGCTCTTCCTTACATCTGGATCATCCCACTTAGGTGCCCTGGGCTTATCATCTGGCAGTGCATTCCGATCTCTTCCCATCAGCTCGTCTAAAATGCTTGACATAAAATTCTTAGCCATTTCTTCACTCTTTCAGCTCAGCTGACCTGACCTCCAACAAATAAATTAAACTCTTCTCCTCCTGTCTCCTCAAAACACCCCCTCCTTCTAATCCTTTCCTCCAACTACCCTAACTTCCTACTTAAGCAACTGGACACATAAATAACTTGCACATTGTCCCAGTCCTGCCTGATAACAATTTAAGCTAAAAATTAATTTTATTTTCCAAGGTTCAATACCAACTTCTTCAAAAAAAAATTTTTTACGTAAGACTCACTATCAGGATCAGGTTTTGTTTACATTCTTGTTTTCCTTACAAAATTCAAACATCTGTTTTCCCTCTTGCATTTCATCTACTTTTTTCCTACACACACCAGATGCCCTCTCACGAACGAACAAAGACTACCGCTTGTATTCTAATGTATGCATTACTCCATCTCATCACACCCCACAACCTGTTAGTGTACCTTCCCGCGTCATCATCCTCCTCCTCTACACAGTAGTCCATCTGATAAGGAATGAATGCAAAAAAACCTCAGTTCACACAGCTCAGCAGACGAAAAAATATTAATGTTATCCTATCGTGTTTTAATGTGGAAGCATGCTTTCCTCGCTCGACGACGTCGAGCAACTACACCACCACTCACATTTACCACCGCACTATAAAATCCTCTCCGGCGGTATTTTATCCTGAAGAATGAAAAGAAGAGACCACCTCTTTCAATGCACATTCTTTTTTCGGGGTCTCTGACTCATTTCATCCGTGCCAATAAAAAATGTAGTAGTAGCTATTATCCATTCCACAAAGAAATTTCCACTGCCTGCCTCTTCTTTCTGCCACCTTTTTTCTCTCTGTCTTTCAGACCTTGCCCGTGCTGTTGGGAGGACCTGTGCGTGTATTCTATTGCATAGATAGAATTTTTGCGAAAATAGTTATATTTTTATTTGCAAAGAAATATATGAACCATCTTATTAGAATATTTTTTTTTGTCCAGGAGCTAATAAAAATATACATCTAGTGGACATATATAAATAAAAAAAATTGAGATACATATAATATTTTTTTAGTTCGCTCTTTGGCTCTATTTTGTTTTTTTGACTTGCACTTACTTCGGGAAGAAAAAGTCAAGGTAAGTTAAGCCATTAAATATAAAATATATAATAAAAATGTATGGAAGAGATGTTCCAGAAGAGGAGTTGTAATAGGATAGATAGGTGCTTGTTCGCGTGTGTCCAATGTCCATGTCGTGATTTTTAGAAGTATCGATATCGGGAAACAAATTAAGTTGTAAAAAATAGAGAGACACAACGTCGTGAGAGTGAGTGTGCTTTAATTTGGTTCTTTTCGCCTCTGACGCCCGTGAAGAGCGGACATATTTTTCATAGGCATATATAAGCACGGCACACATTGCACATGCTGACTAATTCAATTGAATCAGAGTTAATGAGTGTTTAATTTTTTGGATTGGGGTATTTGCAGGCTAATATTTTGAATTAGAAAGTTTTTCAAGGGATATTCAAGATGGGAAGCGAGGAAGAACAGTTTGCTAATATCGTGAACAAGTTCTTGTCCACTGACAACGACGCTAGGAAAGAGGCTGAGGTGAGTCAGAGAAGTTATTTATGTGCAGTCAAATATCAATTATGGATTTTAATGGTGAATTTGACTTTGTTTTAGGCAAACTATGAAGGCATCCCAGTCGATAAAAAGGTTTTCTTCCTGCTTGCCATAGTCAGAAATAAGGATGTTCCAGAGGAACTCCGGTCTTTGTGTGCCGTTCTGCTCAGAAGGCTTCTCACCGCACAGTTCGAGGTCGCATGGAAGGCTGTAAGCGTTCAACTTTTTCTTGAAGTGTTTCAAAGGTGACTTTATGTTTATTAAGCGTTGACGATTTTTGTTTTTATTTTGCAGCTCAGCCCGGAAGCGCAAAACCAAGTGAAAATGGAACTGATTGCCTTGCTCACTCGTGAGAACGAA
>JAHZNI010003521.1:0-15190 GCA_027744415.1 Seira ritae | reverse complement strand
ACTCGTCGATTTTCATGAGAAATATCATAAAAATTTGTCCTCGTCTGTAAAATTCACCGTCCATTCTAAGTTTAATGTGTGCGCCCTCATATAATGAGTTCGTGCAGTCCCGTGAAAGCTATAAAAAGCCAGAGAAGTCTAAACGTGAAAATAGGCCAATCGTCACTCAACGTTGAATAATAAATCAATAAGTGTATTGCAAATCTTGCGTGTATCAGTCACTTACATTTTCTCTCTGTGTTTTTTTTCCTCAGCTCACCACCACTAGTCCAGTCATTCACTGGTCTGGTCCTCTGGTCACCAATGAAATATATTTTTTCCTCCTTTTCTGAGTACAAACAATTTTTTATACATGTGTTTCCTATTTACGTGGCATGTGAAGGGAACGGAGTGATCTGCAGTCAAAAAAATCACAGTGGTATTATTTTAAAAGCTGAAACCTGCCATCTTACCTGTTTTATCGTCAGAAAAGAGAAAATTGCTCTCATCCTTACTTGCGATATTGCATTGCATACCTAATGCTATACAGTCGCATTTTGTTTTTCTAGATAGGTGAGGCAAAAAAATTACGCAACTTTATTTCCCACTACCAACCATACTGCTATGCTTTGGTTACATGCAGCGTGGCGTTGTACTAACGTATAAGAAGGCGATGGTTATTTATTGTTGACAGAGCGTGATAGAAAATTGCTCCAGTGTTTTTTTAGCCTCTCCTTAGTTAGTTCCGTCTACTTCAGAAAAATTGTCACGTCCCGTTTACGGGCAACTCAAGGGTTGCTCTTTACTCTGAAGAGTGTAGTAGTGGAAGATAGAAGGAAGAAAAAAAGCATCTATCACTGTACTGACTGGCTTGGCTTTGAGCTCGTAGCAGTCGCAGTTGAGTGATAAGAAGCTAGTACGAGCATTTTTATAATCAATACGAGTTCTTTTCACAGATTTATTTCCGTGTAGATTTTATATTTTTTTCTAATGTAAGTAATGCCGTGTGTTTCTCCTCTCCTACTCAGCAACTACTGCTGCTGCAGGAGTAGTAGCTCTGCTGCTCTACCGGAAAAGTTGATGAAAGATTGTAAAAAATGGATAACTCATTTTGCTGTAGTGTTGTATGCGCTGCCACGTTGCCTCCCCCTTGTCATTCAAGAGTCTTGCTGCTGACTGCTTGCTTCGTAGTGGGGAGAAAGCTCAGTAGATTTTTTTAACTTACCTGTCAGCGTCACTCATTCCCAATAATAAGTCCTATGTACTCGTAAAAATTAAAGAGGCAGGGAGTACTATAGTAGGTACGGAAGCAGGCACCCTAGACGAAAATTCGATGAACATCGTATGCATCACACCTTCTCACCCCGATTATATCCTCATCCCCTACTCTTCTGTGTGAGTACTGACTTGCTGCAGAGTGCAGAACAAGAATACAATTTGAGAAGAAAAATAGTTTACATGGCGAAAGTATGCCTACAGAATAAAAAAAATTTCTGACAAAAATAGTTTTTGCTGGTTTCCCTCTTTTCTTATCTCGTGAATGCAAAATGTACCGGCACATAAATAACGTCCGTCCTACAAAAACGTTCGCGCTTTTGCCTATCATGAAAAAAGGCGAGCAAGGGTAATTGAGAGCACTGGAACAATTAGGCATTCCCTTATACCTCGCTTTATCTTGAAATATGTAATCCAAATTCGTTTTTGTCATGACTTACATTCAGCTTTCACTACTTAAATCATCGATTGCCTTTTTCCTTATTTATCATTTCCACTTTTATCTGTCATCATCATCGTATGTACTGGGGCTGGAGCTAGCTGATGCCAACTTTCTTGTTCTGTGTGTATCTCAAGGAAAAATATGTGTTGCTGCAGCAGCGCTGGAAGATTGGCCGATCTAATGCATAACAATAAAAAATAAACGCTTAATTTTTCATATGAAAACAAGGAGAAAATTCGAGTTCACTACCGTCCGTTCCATTTTGGTGGCTGGTACCCTCTGACCTATTTTTTTATTGCCTATAGGGACTACCAGGAAATGAGCAATGTTTGCTGCACTGCAGCAACTGTAACATGTGAGCACTTCCTAAAACCTTTTTATCAATGCATGCATTGTGCTCGTATGATGGACTAAACATTTGTTTTTTTTCGTGTCCTTATGGTAAGTATTTATCTGTAAAGCTCCGTTGAATGAATTGACTATACCTAGTGTACATACTCTGATTTTTTGTCGGTTACAACTCCCACAAAAATGGGACTTACACAGGATACAATGATATACTGCTTACTTATTGGACGATTTAATAGTACTTCTTGGAATAAAACCATAGGTGCACATGCATACACACGCATAAAGTCCACATGTTCCCTCTTTCACTCACTCACTCACTCTAGCCACGTTTCCTTAGGAACAATGCTAAAAAGGACAAAATGGATGGCTTACAAAATTGGAGCAATTCTCTGCCCCACTTATGCCTGTTTTGCTTGAGATGTCTAATTCCCACGGGCGAATGACATATACCACATTTTCATGTCATTTTCGGACAATAATGACCTTTGGAGTAGGGCGTTGGTGGTGCATACTTAGTTCATTTAGAAGGTGAGACATCAACATACTCCACTCTACCATTTCAGGTAGCATTATAACTATGACATAACCAAAAAAAACCTACAAACATATCTAATATCATAATAGCTTTTTCCTGCTAATATCATATACAATGCATAAATTCTTAGCAAATTTTGCCTGCCCTCTTCAAAAATTAGAAGAATTCGGTAAATTATGTTTACGAGCGATTTGTTTATGAACCGAGCTCTTGCAAGAGTACGCATTTAGCTGGCTGTGCAGTGCATCACATTAGGTTTACATAATTGTCTTGTCTCTTTACATTGCAGCGGAAGCCATGATCTACAATGTCATCGTCAAAAGGTCTATCTGCACCACTGCTTCATCTTTCTTTGCCTTTCTTTAACATATTCTATGCCAATGTTTTATTTACAGATTTAAATACATCAATCTAATCAAAAGTTTAAAAAGCCGATTTTTAGAAAGTGTTTTTCTATGCATTACATATAATTTAAGCCGTTTCAGAAACGAGTTCGCTTTGTCACTAAATTCCCGTTCTGTGTTGACAGCTCCATCTGCTTCCTAGACCATATTACTCTATTTTGAAAGAAATTTAGAAGCAGAGACCGGCACCGTTAAATTATGTTGAGGAGAAATTTGATATGAATATTCAAAATTGCACACGTATAAAGTACCTGGTCTATATATTGGTATGTAGAATATCAAGCACCATCGGAGTAAAGTTTTCAAAGTAATGTGCTTAATCATGTGGAGCAAAACGCATGCACATGTAAAATGCGTCTTGCGTGACGTGACCAAGATCAAAGATTTCCTCAGCATGTGTGCACGAGATTCACATTCATGAGCAGGCCCTCATTTAAAAATGCATAATATTATACACTTTTCAGCTTGCGAGTACTTTCACAAAAGAATTGTATTCACTCACCATAGTAATCCAAGCAGTTGGGTTTTCCCACTGAAATAACCTGCTAAGATTATATTTTTGTTGAGAACTGTTGTCAACGTTTCAAACCAATACCAAATTCGCTTATACCTTCCGTCGCAATCGCTATTTTTTATTCTTCTCTTGCCTTTCACGTATTTAAATGTCCTAACGATTGCGAATAGCAAATCTGATTAAGCATCAGCGAGAAAATGAAATGTTGCATAGCGAGATGAGAATATTTTCTTAGAAGCCATTAGCCTGCTTGCTGCACAAGCAATACTAGAGCCTCACGTTGTTCATTTCCCTGAAATTATTAGGCGACAGGAAATGAAGCGGAAATCAAATGTGGGATTGGGAAACTTGAAAATGAGGAATCATTAAGAAACCCACAAATCATTAAACCGATAAACCAGGTACTTTTAGATAGCTCCCAGTGACTCATTATGCGGAAAGGTTTGAATTTTCATGTTTCAGATTGCCATAATATAGTGTATAATGTGGTTACCTTCCGTAGTTTTATCCTATTTAGTTGGGTTGCTTCCTGCAAGCATGTTAGTGTTCTCAATAACAGTTGTCGCTGTAGCTGTACCAGTCGTCAATTTCCTAGTAGCATCTTAATTGCTAATGCTCCCTAGAATTTTGGACGTGAGAGGATGCTGCAGTACACATGCATTTTTAAAGCTTGAGAAAACTTAGTTTCTGCTGAACAAGTCCTTTCATAGGAAGCTTAGGTCCCGATGAGAGATTTTTTAGTTTGCCTTACTTTCACCTTGCTTTCTCCGAAAATGCCTTAGAGCACTTCCACGAAAATATTTACGTGTGCGGTGCATTGTATTCTTTAGAAGCGTGAAATTTTCTAAGATGTTATTCTTTCATGTCGTATCGCTCAAATGCGCATTGCATTCAAAAAATTTCAATGGCTTTTGTATTTTAATTGTTAGCTCCGATGGGAGCCTGCTCCATTTGCAGTGCCTATTCGTATTCACATATCATTATAATGCATACCCACCAAAAATATCTTTGAGAAAAAAATGAATGGCATAATGACTTAGAAAGCGGCAGCTGTGCTCTTCCTCCATTATAAAATGACCGGAAAGGAGCAGTAAGTAACACATAAAGCGAAAGTGAAAGCCAAGCCCATGCATACGATTTCGTTTTCCATCCGATATATTACGCGATCATTTTGGCGGAAGAAACACATTATATTTGAATAATGGCTGTGCTTCTAATGCTTTACGACCAATGATCGCGATGACGGCAGTGCGTGTCGTACATCGTAATACCTTACTAATGTAAGTGTATTATCCTAGAACTCCAGGGCCACAGCATTTCTGTTCCCGAATCAAGGCAATAAAGAATGAGATGAAAGCCTAGTCTACCTCTCTCATAGCCAAGTTTCCATGGAATTTTTTATGTACATCTTAGGAATGTCCACGTTTATGTTCCCGATAAGCCAAGATCAAGCTATATAAGCTAACTAGCGCTTCTATCATCATCTTATGCTCATAATCTCATCTTTTTCTGCAGTAATTCAAGATTTTCTTCATCGTTTCCGAATATTTCAATTAAGTCAGCATCATTTGGGACGCAATGTTTTCGCCAATTTAATCCTCCTTCTTTCAATATTGAATCGTGCCGCAGAAACTTTCTTTCAAGTTTACCAAGGTCTTAAGATTTACTAGAAAAGTTTTCAAAGGATTTTAGTACATATCACACAAAAAAAGCATTTTCCAGTCGATCGCATGCAGGTTTGGCAGTGGAAGCCACGACTCACCCCGCCGGCAAATTATATTTCCTCTTACACTATGCCATGCATACAAGAAAATATTCTGATTACCTATTTAATACATTATTTTAATGCACACAAGTAACAAAATATATTTTTTCTGTAAGAAATAATTCGTTTTAGAAAAGCACAGATGTCAAGTCGGGCTGCTGCTGAATGCAATGTTTTTTGTACTGACCAACACTTCGTTTTTTATCCTGAGTTGGCATACTGAGAGCAGCCCTCACGTAGAGAGAGCTACTTAGCTTTACTATTTCATGCACTACATTACTATTATACACTACACTCGGTGGAAAGATAGACGTGGAAGTGGAAGACCGAATCGGATGCTAGCTAATATGAAAAATACAGATGTTGCATGCTGGAATTATACAGCTCTGTGTGGTACTTTGCGTTGCGTGCATGGCCAAAGTTAGTTCTGGTATGTGTGATTAACTGACTGTTTTTATTACATAATGTGATTTTTCGGAATCTTAGCATGCCTTTTCCTCAAAACCGTACGAACGAGCCATTTTGCGTGCAAAACTTTCCTTTCTGACCAATTTAAAATTTTATAGGATATGTACATACGTAGTCAGAAACATGCATGCTTGAGAATCTGTGTTTAGAAAAATTCAACGTTTTTACAGATACGAAGGTACTTACTTATTTTCCCCTTTATGTAGGAGAAGGGTGCCTAAATTTTCCCCTTTATGTAGGAGAAGGGTGCCTAAAAGGATAATTTTATTTGAAAAAGTCTACGTTCTACATGTTTCAAGTTATTTCTTTTCCTCTCTCGTAATAATTTCTTGAAAATAATTATCGAATCTTCTTGTATGCACTTCCGCTGGCTGGCTTGCCCAAGTTTGTCTTTGCAAAATCCTGCTCAACAATGCCGCATTCTACTTCCATCCGGGGATAATTTTTATTGGATCTCACCCGTCTCCAGGCAAAGCTTAGGATTATCTGGGTTTTGTGTCAGCCTCTGCTTTCCTTATGGATGCTCCATGTTGCAGGATTAGCCCGAGAATTAACATTTTGGCAGCATTATCATACGTTTACTTAGATGAGCCATAATAAAAACTTATGTATGTAACGTTGTGAGCAAGTAAGAGAGGAAAAAATCCAAAGAATGTTTTGGTATCATTTGGCCGATTCTAAAAAATGCCCAAAATGCTCGAATCAATGAAGGGCAACGCCTTCCTTTAGCGGTGGACCGTGCACTAGTGGTCCAACCAACCGACGAAGTCAATTTGCATTTAATTCCAAGATATGTCAGTCGTGCCGTGACTTTTTGACGACGCCAATTTCCTTGGAAATTGTGAAACATGCAAAAAGGTAAGTTCGACCTTAGTTCAGTTTCTGAGATAAAGAAAGGAAGAAGGCACGAGTATTGAGGAAAGAAAGCGATGCGATGCCAGGGCCAAAAGAAATTGGTGTAATGGAACTGGAATGGATGCAGCACGATAGATACACTATACTACTAGCTCTGGCTCAACTTTACTTTCTCTTCGATTTTTGTTTTCCTTACTCATAGTCTTGTTCCTTCTTCTCCCTGATGTCTTCCTCTTTGAAAAAAATGATTCTTAAATTTTCCGATTCTTCTGAATGCGGATTTGTATATGTATAAAAGGCGGACATTTTAAAATGGCTATTGCGGGTTTCTCTGTGCTCAAGGAGGCTCCATGTGAAAGTGATTCAAGGAAAGGAAGAAAAAAAATTCGTGTGCGTATGCCAAGCAAGATACCAGTCTAGGTATATCCAAGTGCGCTTTCTGTTTGCATATTCCACTTAAGGCTATCAGAAATGATAATAGTGAATATAGAAATGAGACAACGAACAAAAGGGAAGATAGTGGAGAAAGTTTTTGCCGGGAAAGTTGTCGGTTCGAGTCGGATTTTTATGTATATATCGACTAAGTTTAGTCGTGACTCTATATATTCAACATTTTCATTTAAGGTCCTAAGAGTCCATTTGAAAAAGCACATAGAGCTCTTCTCTTTCCTCGATAAAGCGATTTTGGTGCACTACCTCAGTTTGAATTTAATAATCGTCGGGAATGTCCACGACCAAAAAAGCTGTGAGAGAAAGAGGGAACCAGGATAATTCAAACATTTAAAGGAAATGTGGCGCAGTTAGCTTTCTGTAATGTGGGCAAGTAGCAAGACTATGGCTGCGAAAATTGACTATTATAGCAATGGAAAAGATTTGTTTATTTTCTCTGCACATTTCCGAAGGTTTCGAAAACAATCTTGAACAGCAAAAAAATAACCAGACAGAAAAGTGTTGCTCCGGCCACTCCAGTCCTCCACTGATTATGGCGCTTGG
Source organism: Seira ritae (assembly GCA_027744415.1). Taxonomy (NCBI): domain Eukaryota; kingdom Metazoa; phylum Arthropoda; class Collembola; order Entomobryomorpha; family Entomobryidae; genus Seira; species Seira ritae. The sequence continues at coordinate 7,609 of JAHZNI010003521.1, read as the reverse complement.
AAACAGAGATGCGCTATACGTCAAGCGACCTAGAGAAGGGAACAGAGGCTGCAGAAGTCCTCACAAGTAAGGACTATATCGTGCGTGGATACCATTTTCCACTTTTACAACTTTTTTCTTTCCTCTGGAAAAGCCTTGTGTAAATAGGTTACATCCATGGTAAAAGCACGGCAAGGTATAGCACGTTGATGTTGATATGTGAGTGGTGGTAGTCACGTTATTCCCCTGTATTTTTTATTAGGAACTGGAAAAATATAATGTACATTTGTTCACTGCATTCCTTTATTTTTTCCACTCTCTTTTTTGGTGAAAATCTGAACGAGCCTTGTAAAATCAGCCCCTATCTTTAGTCCTATAGTCGACCTTTTATGCTTCTTTCTTCTCCTTTTGCACGCGTATTTTTCCCTAGCTTTGTACTTGGATTCGGCGGATGGATGGACATGGCTCTTGCTCTTGCTGCTCTACCAAGTATTTCCTAGTAGGATATGCATTTACGCAGATACATCAACGGAGCAAGGAAAACTATAGTTTAGGCGAGAGAGAGAGAAAACTTTTGATGCAAAAGAAAGCAGAGCAGGGGAACACAAAGGTGTAGTGACAGATGCAGAACCACTCTTACGCTTTCTAGTTCGTGCAAAGTGACTTTAAAAATGGGATTGATCGATCGCAAAGTCTCTCGATCTCGATCCACCAATTTTTTTGCTTTTCTCGATTCGTTTGAAAAACTGCAAGAAAGAAAGAATACTACAATGGAATTACCACCACCTCTCGTCTCTTGTTTTTGTGGCTCTCTCGTTGCCTTTTACTTATCTCGCTGTTTCGATATCAGAAGATGAGATGAAGAGGGGGAAATTCTATGCTGCAGCATATCTGCATGCCACTGCCGACACGAGCGGCCAAAAAGTTACTATTTTGACGTACATACTCATACCTTATTTTGATACGCTTAGGTTGAAAGATTGATATGCATATCCAAATTACTTTTTTCAACCACATTTTCAATGAAAAAATATTTACACCCGGATGAATTGGTTAATCGACAAATTGAAGCATGTTAAACGTAACTAGGATGTCTAAACCAGGCGTTTCCCATTGCTTAATATTTTATTCCTTTGCTTCTTATTTTCATGTTGTACAAAATTCATGAAATGAGCTCTGTGGATAGTTTCACGATTTTTCACTACCTAAGGAATATGGTGAAACGGTGAAAGCTTGTCCCTTCTGTCAAACATCCTATGACATGACAGCCCGTATCTTGGGATGGATACCCTCTGCCCATTTATCGAAACATTTTTGTTGTTTTTGAAGCTGTCCTCATTATGTGCGCCTGTCTGAATTCAACCTGCTGTCAAGTCCAGTCTGAAGTCCTCAATCAAATATAATTTACTTTAATTCGAGCGTAAATAAATAATACTCAAGACAAAATTCCAATTTTAAAGAGACATAATACTTTCTATCGAACCACGCACGAGTTGCATGAAATTGAAATCAATGATCCATGCAAACTTGTCCATTTTGTACGATTGACTGGTGTGGTCTGATTTTGTAGAACAAGGAACAAGTATTACATAAAAAGGGACCAATTGTATACCTGATTCATCTCAACTCAAGGAATTGTAATTGTGACGTATCCTGAATGCTTGACGTGACTCCCTTTTTGTGTCCGTAATGTAAACTGAGGACCACCCTACCCTACTTCTTACTGTTCATATGGACCTTTATTCGCTTGATGACTTGCAAATTCAAAGGTTTAATAATAAGGAGCATTCAACTCTACTCATTGTTAATTGTGAAGTAATTCCAGATTTCTTCAAATTCCAATTTGAATTTAGTATTTAAATGATTTACCCAATTGGCTATGAATATCTCTGATGTGCCGGTTATCCCATAATGCAGATGTATATATTTTCGACGTAACGTCTGTCTCATGAACTAGCACCAGCACTTTCGTTGTTCTCTCGCGTTCCCTCAAATTCCAATGTACTGCCCGGCTCACCCAATAAATCAACAAAACGAATGTTATGGGGGGCCATGTGTGTCGTAAAGTAAAGCTAAGAAGAGAAGATAGCCCGTCTGGAATGCGAAGAAAATGAAAAGAGAAAGTTGGGCTCACAAAGTCTCCGAAAAAGTACAAGAGAAATTTGTAAAAAGGAAATGGCCAATAATTTTTTTCCGAATAAAGTGCAAAAACATTCGGTATATTTTATACTAAAGACGTAGCTGTCGAGAGCACACACTTTTAAGTGGCGTGCTAGGACATTCTAAGGCTAAGAAGAGGAGGGAAAAAGCTTAAAGGCTAGGAAAGAAAGGGAAAGTTTTTGATCATGCTAAAATACCAGCTTCTCAAACTCGCTCCTTCACTCACTCCTTTTACTTTTACGGGACCTGATCACATGATAAGGCACTTCTCTTTAGTGTAAAAAATAAAAAAAAGTTAAACTTTTATTGTGTTCCTCTAAAATGGAAGAAGGTCGGGATAAAGGAATGAGAGCAATAGCAATAGGAATGTTAATACCATCCACACACGAATCGTACATATTTGCAGGGAAAAAAGAGCAAAAAACTGTGGTCCTTCTTTGGGGAGTTTTGATGATGACAGACTTTTTATATGGAAAACGAGCAGTCCAACGAAAGGCATTATTAGGCGCCGTAGTGTTCTTCAAAGAGGAAGGATTTCGCAGTGACAAAAGTATGTACATTACATATTATAGTTTTTGTAATGATATTTATAATATGCTCATGTTTCACAAGGTAATGAAATTTTGGCCGCTAGCAAGTGTAGTAGAACCTTAATCCTTTGTGTCTCCTCTCCACTCACTCAGTCGTGTGAGTGCATTGAATAGCGTATGGAAAGGACGGACGGACGACGACGGGACTTGATAAAAAGGGAGTACCTACACTTCCTTTCATTTCAGTTGATTTCCATTCCACGAAGCAACGTGGTGATGATGGTGTTTTGGAGGGTTGGTTTGGTGGTGGGAACGAGTGATAGAGATAGATCGACAATAAACTTTGAAGAGAAGAAAATGACTAAAGTTACGAGTAGGAACTTGGAAGGCCATCTACATTTGTCAGTGCATTTAAAAAAGGCTCCCTTATTCTCTCGCCTAACTGATGATGTTCATACAAAAGAACCAAAGAGGAACAAATAAGTATGTTGTGTGAGAGAACAAAAAAGAGAGAGAAAGAAGACGAAGAGGAAAACCACTTTTTTCACACATAAAGTTTTTCTTGATATTACCTCAGGTATAAGTAAAAATTGAGTTTTTTACACGAGAAGATGTAAAAAAGAGGCAGGGAAGGAAAATCGAACCAATAAATTTGTGAGCGAACTCTGATCCCATTGGTTGCTTTTGGATGGGAGAAAAGAATGAAATAAAATATTTACGGAGAGTAAGAGTTGGCTGAACACCAGACCAGACCAAAAAAATATAGATCCTAATCTAAGTAGATGGTGGTGTGAGGATGATTGGGATGGAATGGGTGAGGGAAAACTTTTCCGCTGAACATACATTGTAACTTTATAAATTTGTATTGACGCTTTTAACATTTCACTTGATGTCCCTGTCGTCTTTAAAATATGTCTTTGGAGCATGTAGGCAAGCAAGCATTTTCAATTTCATGCTTTTAGTTAATGATTGGCAGGTAAAAACAAAATCGCTGTTATTTGTCACCCTGGGCGCGCAAAAACAATAATATTTCCTATTTGCTAATGTTTGTGGCGCGATGATAAAAACGTGAATTAGTTGAGGTTCACACGTACAATACATTAAGATGACATTGTGATTGCAATTGAATGACTACCTCTGCATTATTCAAATTTTTTATCATCACTCTTTATACAAAGTACTCATGCACCTAGATATTCATCCCCCTGAAGTGGTTATAATTCCTGACTGAATGATGTGCTGAAACTAAAAGATGTGTTATATTTTTGTTTTTTACAGTTGCACAGCGAAAGCCGCTTGAGATGAGCAATGTGTCTTCAAAATCGGTACTTCATCGGCCTTGTCCAGCTGGTTTTAACCTGTTCTCATGTGGTTGTCAGGCAATCCGATGCCTCTCGAAAATTCAAAGGCGACGATGGCCTACTCGTCGAAACCACCAAAGGCAAGTTTAAAAAAAATTATTCCTCGATTCCCACTCTATTCTTCGATGTCAATTTTAAACCTATAAATTGTCAGTTTAAACGCGATTAAATGGTTAAGCTAGTTTACCTGACAAATGGAAAACGTAAAACGACATAATAAATACATACATATTATTTGGAGCAAAGTGCTTTCACTCATTCACTCAGCAGTCGTTTAGATAATATGCATGTCATCCATCAGTACAACTTCGACATGTGCAAAACATACATAGTATGTATTCGTCCTATTTCCCGGGCGAGAATCGATGTAGTAGAATAAAATATTTTGGACTATTGCTAACATTTTTTGGGGACATTTCTAATTGTATAATACGATGACAATACGGGCAACACTATCAAATAAAATGGGCTTTAAAAATGCATCGCGAGACATAACCTGTCTGATTATTTCCAAAGTGACATTTTCCTTGTCCAATTTTTATTATAGGATGGGTGAGAGGGTTTCGGGACAGGGCACAAACTGCCGATGGGGAGGAGGTGGATTGTTGGTTCGGGATCCCTTACGCAGAAGTATGGCTATTTTTATTCCTGAAAAAAAATCCCTCTCTAAATTTTAATGTCGATCGCAAGGTGATATAATACATATTGTGATGTTACTTTATTACAGCCACCCTTAGATAACTTAAGATTTCGCCACCCCCGACCCATAAAGAAGTGGACTGGTGTTAAAGAAGCTCGCGACCCTCCCAACTCCTGTCCACAAATTATTGATACCTTGTTTCCGGATTTCGCTGGTGCCGCCATGTGGAATCCAAATACTCATCTTTCAGAGGACTGTTTATACCTTAATGTGGTAGCTCCAAGGTATTTTACTCTGAAGCATAATATTATTTTTCTAAAAGAAACTTTAACCAACCACACTACCCAACTCTTTAGTTATTTAGAATGTGGATTGGTAATATGGTATATAAATCCTGACCAAACGGCTTAATAATCTTTGCCAGTAAATCGAGTTCAAAATAAGTTGTGATTTGTCACTTGTCAGTCAATCCAGTCATTGCTGGACTACTTACCCCAGTAAACAGCACGTTTCCTGTATCCTAATCCAACTGCAATGCAACTACTACTGAATGGGAGAAAAAAAATACCATATAAATAAAGGTGGAAGTAAAATAATGATAACAATTTCAAGTCGATATTTAATGGACAGGTGCAGCGAAAGCAATGTACACGTACTTCCCTTTCCATTTGTTTGACTTGAGCACCTAGTGGCACGACATGCAATGGCCTTATTTAAAGATACACAATCTCACATGCTACAGCTCCTACAACAGTATAAGTACCGTAGTAAAAGTCGTAGTAGTAGTATAGTAGCAACAGCAGCAATGCTATGGCGATAGGAGCGGAAAGGAAAAGTCTCACTTTTTTGGGGGATTTTTTTTGCTTGATGTTCCGTAATTGCTCCGTGCTCATAAAATGTTTTCTTCTATCCTACTTTTCACTATGGCTACACCACACAGTCGAAACAATTCAAGGAGTATAAAATGTCGGATTTTGGTCTAGTAAATGCTGCTTTTGACATTTATTAGTTCGTGCTATAAGAGAGATTGTCTTTTAAATGCGACTGCTGCAAAATTTACTACTTTCATGCTGAGTTCCTGCTTCACTATAGATGCCTATGAAATTTCCAGAGAATGCGGCGGACTGACTCCCATCAGTAGTTGTAGGGTTTCCTTTCTCTGTTTCTCTCTCTCTCTTTCTCCCGAGATATATAAGTACCTATGCTTGCTGCCGTAACTCTGTAGTAACGTTGGGATAAAATAAATATAGTCCCACAATAGTACCTTAGGTGTCTGTCGAAAGGAAGGAAAAGGGTCATAAATTCGGCATTGAGCCGGTGGTGCCCAACTTCATGAAAGCACAAGACGAGAGGAGCAGTGTTTCACAATTTTTTTACTTGACGTTTCTCCCTCCCATTTATGTAGTTCTAGGTACAGATTAAATTAATATTGAATAACATTTTGAAATCATCGAGAAAGTAAGCGAAGATTTGATCCGACATCTTTGATATCGAAAGAGAAAATAACAGCATTTCTTATATATTTAAAAAAAATAAATGAAAGTAAAAAACAGCATTTACAATGCATTAAATGAGAATTTCATTCTAATTTCTAATGCTGGTCTTAACGACATGGATGTTTTGTTTGTTCTTTCCTTTGGAAACATTGAATAGCAATCGACCACCAAAGCTTGCAGTGATGATATGGGTGTATGGTGGGGGCTTCTACTCGGGGACTTCCACGCTGGACGTGTATGATCACCGAACTTTGGCAGTGACAGAGCAGGTACTGGTGGTCTCGATGCAGTACCGAGTGGCCTCGTTAGGTTTCCTGTATTTTGGCACGCCTGAAGTGCCCGGGAATGCAGGACTCTTTGACCAACTTATGGCACTGCAGTTCATAAAAGATAATATTGAGCGTTTTGGTGGTGATCCCGACAATATGACACTGTTTGGGGAGTCGGCTGGGGCGGTTGCAGTCTCCTTACATCTGCTCAGCCCCTTAAGTCGCAACCTTTATAATCGGGCTATTCTACAGTCCGGAAGTGCAACTGCCCAATGGGCCCTTATCACAAGGGAGGAGTCTATCCTACGAGGCCTTCGTCTCGCGGAGGCTGTCAACTGCCCCCACGACAAAAGCAGGTAAAATTATTGTACCTTGCAAATGTAAAATAAAATAATATGAACAGCTCCACCTTTAAATGACCTGAAGCTAAATACGAAGGACATGGCATGATTTCTCATTATTGCGCTTTAAAACAAACATGGAACAAAAAATATCAACAATTATGCAATCATTAAGTTCTCAATTTCACCATATGCCCAGAAACGAGCTTAATGATCTCAGTTTAACCTGAATCGTTTTTAGGCACGGGGAAATACTACAAAAACTAATTGGAAGGACAAACATTTCTTTGAAGTAGCCGTGCTGCGTCATTTCAATAGAAAAGTTTAATAAAAAGTTTCTGGCTATTATGTATGTATGTATGTATAATACGCAGGCACCTTTAATTTCCAAGCTTGTTAAAATTAGTCTTTTCTTGTACTATTGAATGTAGTTTGGCTTAAACGAAGAAAAATGCCAAGTTTTTATTATTGTTAGGTTAAACTTTAATTCAAGGAATGGTCCCAATTATAATTTTGTTGTCCTTCGTATAATGCGCACATATATTTATATGTACTTGGTATCGGGTTACCTCTCGAATGAAAGCGTGTAAACCGAGACCAAGAGTCTCGAGGAGATCCTATGACATTTAAAGGTGTGATGATGATGGTCACCATAATGTTCTTGTTTGATGTTTTGTCTCCCTTCATCTCCTTTTTAAATTTTCTTTCCCCTCTAAAATTAATGTTTCGCAGTAATAAATTGTGCCATTCTCAAACAAACTCTCACAGAAACTGACAGGTTAAGCGAAACAAAATGCGCTTTAACAATCTTTATGGCTTTTTGAAACTTGTTA
>JAHZNI010003520.1:0-11562 GCA_027744415.1 Seira ritae | reverse complement strand
TAATCTAGAAAAATGAAAGAGAAAATGGATGTGACGGTGTTTGCTTCGCATTACTTGTTATTTTCAAGAAAATATATAGTTCATTTAAAAATTTCCGATTTACGAATGCAATATAAAAAACAGCTGCTTCCTAGATTCATTCTTTCTGACCTAGAAAATTTTGGCGTTGTCCACCGATTTCCAGCTTGTAACTGTAACCAAACCAGCAGCATCATTATCAAAACTTTTCCAGCCTGGCATTCATCTACATACCTATCTACCTACTTATTTCACCCGCAGCTAAAATCACGTCGAAAGTACCTACTTATCTGCTTTGTGATGTTATGAATACCTTCGAAAAGAGAGAATGTCAGATTTGTCATTTTTATCTAAGCCGTTAGTTTTCTTAAATAGATATTTCATTCTTCTTCTTTTTATCCCTGATGCATTCAGTGTTACGTATAGAATGATTCTATTCTATGTTTTCTTGAGCAAATTTTGTCTCATTGATATTCATGGATTATTTCGGTCGAGCTAGGGTATGCAATCTGGCGTTCTCCCTCGCAACTTTTCATTCACTTTTCCTCCTTCGCCAGGTTTTTAAATTATCTTTCTTTTTGATTCTAGTAAGCCTGGAAAAGGATTGGAATGGAATTCAAATATTACTTTAAAAAATCAAAGCATAAGAATTCTTCTCATTATTTATTTATATTCAATAATCTATAATATCCACTTTCCCTTCCCCTCATTCCACACGCTTTTCTGCTATTCGAGGGAATGCATACGACATCCGACTTTCTACATTTTTCTCTCCCTAAATAAGACGGAAATGGTTTATATGCTTCGCGTGATTTTCCCTTTGAACTTTTTTGCTCTTACCACTTACTCTTGCGGTCTGGTCTAGTCGATGAAATGTTACCCGCTGAACGACATTCATTTGTTTGAGAGCGAATGGCATTGAAGCTGAAATCCAGTAGCGTTGATGGTGATAGTGGCAGGCTTTGTGTAGAGCATAAATTTTCCGCATATGCACACAAAAGGAAAGCCGGCAGCATTTTTCACTTTATCTGTCATTCAAAAGGGCTCTATAAAGGCATGTTAGCATGCTTCGGTTCGCTCTTTTGTTTTCACTTTCTCCTCGCAGTTTGGAGAGCAGCAGGTCGCGGATATCAAATTTGTAGTGGTGATGGTGTGGCACAAATAATAATTATGATGAAAGAAAGATAAAAAAAATGAAGGAAAATCGGGGATCTTCTGAATAAAAGACTATTATTTATTTTTTTATATACTCTCCCTTGAACCCCCCTCCATTTTTCTGTTGTGTACAATGCTAATATTTTCGCAGCTTTTTGCATGACAAGACCCCAATGCTTCCTTCGTAGCCAGAGCCTAGCCAAGCCAGCAGTCATTCATTGTATTGGTTGACAGTTATGGGATAGATAATGCTCGCAGAAGGGACTGGGAAACAATATTATTGATTTTATCGTGACATCCATCATTATTTAGTTTACACAATCCCACCTTTGTATTATCCCTGTCTATTAAGCCCATTAAGTGAGTGACATAAACAATTTCATACAAAATAGTATTTTTTTAATGGCATTACGTTATGTTTATCTTTCAGGTGCTGATAAATGTGGTGTGGATGCTCCTCCAGCCACCCAAGGCGAAGTATTACTATCCAACCAGGCAAGACAACTTCCTGGTTTGTGAGGCGTACATCAATCATTCCTACGCTGTCTCAACGGGTACTCAGGTACTTGTGAAATTTATTACAACTTGTTTGGAAAATGGAAAACTAATTTTTCAATTCGAGAAGTTAAAGTTATAAACTCCTTGAGTAAATAGAAGAAATTGGGATGGGCTGGGGCACTGTGATACTGATTATGTCATTTGAGAAGTCTGTCTTTTTTGTTAAAATTTTTGTGTACATATTATGTATGTTTATTATCAACTTTGTAGGTGGCACTGCGTGTTACGAGTATGACAGTAGCAATTTCCCTGAGTGCTTACGTCATGCTGGCTTGCTTATTTGTCCCGAAGCTCTATATTATTATCTGCCATCCAGAGGTACACACACACACACATAAGCTGCGCTATACGAATTACGAAACAGGCGGAGAATATTTGAGGAATCGTTTTAAATAATTATTTTTTGTAGCGCAATATTCGGCAGAGCATGATGGCTCCTGCTGCTCGTTACTCCACAATTGCGAGCACCGCGGCGACCGGCGGGGTTGCCGGAGGACCAGCATCTCTAAACGCTTCAACTTTGGGTGGTGGCGGTGCAATAACACCTATTCAGATGACAGCCTTAAAACAAAACCATTATGACAATGCCTCGGCCAAGACCAATTCCGCTTTGGTAAAGGTCGACCGTGGTACGCAGTGTGAGCAAAATGACGATAATGGTAAGTTGCTGCAGCTCTGCAGTTAAGTATGCGGTGGTAGATTGTCTCTCGTGAAACAATGCAATAACGGTAAAAGTCAATTTTAGGTGATAGGCCGTATCTTTCCCCTGAATTACATAACTTCAGTTCAGACTTCAAATTGCCATAGGAAATGCGCCGACTTCAGCAAAAGTCCACTACAACCAAAAAGCTAATTTGTTTCAAAAAGGCAAAATATCTACGGCAGGAATTTGCAAACCCAAAAAATCATTATATTTTTGCTCTCTTTGAAAGAAAAAAAATTCATTTTCACGTACCCCTCCCACGTATTTCGCTCTGTCAGCAAGAATGGTACTTCACCTACTTTCGGTAATGAACTGGAGCTGGTGGGAATTCACCCTTTAAATGGAATGTGGTAATGAGCTTTAAAACAACGTGCAAAAATTTGAAAATGATCATGTTCGCCACGTTCGTTTCTAAGTTTCGAATTTTTAAGCCATCTGCTTCTCATCCTCATCTCTCGTCATTGTATTGATCCATTTTTTCGTACCACTCATCTCTTTCCAGCACGACAAGTTTTAAACAGCAGTTAAGCTGGGAGCTCATTGTTATTATTATGCATGTCAGGATTTAGTTCTGTGAGAGCAGCATTACTTCATCCACAATTTTAAAACAACAAAATTGCTATGATCCGTATAATGGACCGTGTTCACTGCACGATAATATCACATCATCCTAATCATAGCTTCTGTTGAGGGACATTCTTCCCCGAAATGAAATTACAGGCGACAATAAAACTGAAATGAAAATGGCTCCAGATTGGTTCGCGAAACGATGCACCAGTGTATCATGAGCTCCCAAGATAAATTCTTTTCCTAAAGAAGGTCATTATTTTTCGTATTGTATTAAGTTTATTTCTTTTTCTGGCAATGTTTCATCCACTTGTTTATGAGTAAGTTTATACCTTGTTAGGTACATGAATGCATGTCACAAAATGTTATTTTGGGAGTACAAAAAGGCAGTTTGGGTGAGCAATGTAGAAATAACGCTGGCTAGCATTTAAGTTGAATGTTGGATGTGTACAGTCACTTGAGAGTTCCTGCCTCCTCGATCCTCTCATAACTTTTCCTGAACGAATGTGTTTCTTTTCTTCTTTTTTTATGTGGACCACAAAAACCCTACATGAAACTTAGAAAAGGGTCATCAGAATGGGACTACTCCAAACAGTGGTAGTAATAGTGTAAGTAATGGAAAAGACTCGAGGAACCGTCAAGTTCCCGAGAAAACCGCAACCACCATCTCAACTCAAACCGAGGACGTGTGTTCCTCAAACAAGACAGGGAAATGTGAAAGCGATCTACAACAGCAGCAGCAGTACCAACACCACCACCAGCGTCCTCCGCCACTGCCACCATGCGAACCCCATAAACTTTGTAATCATGATCGTGATCACAATCCCGATAAAGACGGAAATTGTAGCGTTAGTGAAACGGAAGTAAAAGGTTCAGAAGTTGCTCCTCCGAGTTCATCAGGAGACGTTACTACCACCACTGCCGTTATTCACCCTCACCAACAACAACAACATCATCATCATCAGCGTCCGCGTCCACAGCGGATCTCCTTTAGGAAGGAGAGTGACTCCACAACTCCCAATCAACAAAACCGTAGCAATCGAAATGCCGTTTCCGGTGGTGATAGTAATAAAGTGACTATTATCGTTGCTAAGGATAGTGGTGACGTTCTCCTCTAGTGAGCCGCACTAAACTATAATGCTAATAGTAACAATTTTCACGTCACCGGAAAATATAAAGAATGACCTGAGCCAAGACCAGAGAGACAAAAGCATGGAAAAACTTTCCCATTCAGATAAGCTCTATAGTAGTGAATCTCAATTACTTTCTGAAAAAGTATAAATATATTTTAGTATGTACTATATATGTATACTATGTATGTCATGTGAAGTTCTCTCGTGTGGACACAGTCAGTGTAAAAAAAGAAACTTAGAAAACCGCTTTCTCCTCTGCTGCGAAGGAGGAGGAGGAGTAGTAGTTTCGCTGCATCACTAAATATATTATTCCTGCTTGTTCTTCTTCTTCATCTCCCAAACAAAAAATAACTCTAGGGCTAGGAGGAACGATAAACTTTTTTTCTCAAGAAGACTGAAAACTTGTATTTTCCTCGTACAATACCATACACCCAAGGAGAAAGGGAAACAAGCCAAGTCAAGCCAACTTTAATGTTTGTAAATTGCAGTCCGAAGAAACCTAAATCTTCTTTTTATTATGATGGGAATCATCCCTAGGAAAAAAGAGTCATTATATTTATAGATGGTGTTACTGTTTCTTGGTTCCCCTACCATAATAAAATGGCATCATGATCATAATATAGTCATGGTCATGATGTGAAAATGACTTCGGGGCTAATATGAAGTGAAAGCAAAAATGGAGTAGGCTTTCCACTTCCCTTCTAAAGAGGCATTACGTCAATTTATGTTTTAGCTAATGTTTAAAGAAAAAATAATACTTGGTGTTACATTCTACTATACTTCTTCTTCGTCTACAACCTAATGCATATGGACACGGACAATGACGATCCATAAAGTTGTGCCTTATTCAAATATTATACTACTCTACATTAATTCTATACATTACATACTATATTTTAAGGTTAATATATACCCAAAGTTATTGCAAACGTTTTCCGAGGAAGAGAAAAAGTTCGAGCGACTATGGACGGAATCCTCTTCTTCTGGTTCATGTAATAAAGAGCATATAATAAGCACGTATAGGAAATAGGAATTACCGATAATTGACTACACAACAACTTTTTACTTGACTCTCCCTTTACAAATTTTCTCTTCCCTTAAGGGCTACTACATTCTACTACTAGTGGTAAAGTTGAAAAGAGCAAGAAGTTCTCAAGGTACACTTCACTGGTTAAGGTGGAGCATGTATTATTATATGTATGTTGTTAGGACTTGGTTAATTATTTACAGTACCATTAGTCCTACCAGCAAATGCAGAGCTGGGAAAGCAATTTAGCGATGATGATGCATGCGATAAAAGAAAGTACATTATGTCTGTATATTCTAAAGTGTAACTGCAACTAGTGCATACATGATACGATATACGATACGATACACTTAAGATTTTAAAGCTTTGGACTTCAGTATTAACGATGAGAGAATTATATGATTTGATTTAGAAGTATCACGGTCTCCCTAGATAGTTCTTAAGGAATCAAACTTTTCTCCCAACTTGCTTTTACTTCAAGTACTTACTTTTCCTCTAGTAAGGACGCTTTTATTATTACTTAAACACGAAATCAGATTTTATACTCTGAGAAGAAGAAGGAGGGACGGAAAACTACTGGGGAAATTGAGATACACATTTTTGGACGGGAAAGACCGAAAGACGCTGATGCTATAGCTTCTGTACCATTTTTAGTTAGTAACCCGGTAACCCATTGCTAAACTTATATCTTGATTGTCTTTCTTTTTACTTAACATTTACTGACTCACTTTTCATGTAAAAGTTACTCTACATCTCCACATTTTACTTCCAGACATTGCACAATCTCGAAATGAAAATTGAAATGTTATATGAATTTGCTCTTAGTCTCGTTTCCTCCGTTTTGTGAGCCGAAAGGAAAAAAGTTTACTCAATTCCAGAGGGAGATGAATAAAAGGCACGGAAATGGAGGAATACGCATGGGTAGCGGAAAAGTCTAACTTTATTTTTGAATGGAATTCACAAAGGACTTACTTATGCTGTGTATTAAACCATGCAGAATAATGACGCGTTTTGCTAAAAAAAATTGAAAATAAAAAGTTACTTTTACCTTTCGTTTATTAGATTATTTCTAAAGGAAATGTTCAGTTCAGTCAGTGAGATCAAGATTATATCTTTGTAGTACAAGGGTTTCCTTATGTTTACAAACAATAACTAATTGAACATCGTCGAGATTCACTTTAAAGAGGGAGTATATGTCTGTTTGACGAAATGGTTCTTAATTTGCTTTTGTGAAAGATGAAACGTAGAGGAAATCAAATGTTACATGTTACACAAATTGTCAAGAAGGTCAAGAAAAGCCCTAGTCTTGGGATGTCGGAGTTCCTTCGAGAATACAATACAGCGTCACAAGAATAAGAGCTGCACTACAAAAACTCATCTTCCTTGCCCTTATGATGATAAGACTCGCGTTCTACTTATGCTGTTAGATTGGTCTGGCCCATTTCATTTTTTTGTCGAGTACAAAATTTTCGTGGATCACGTCGAGATAACCGCATCACAGCAACTTCTTAACCAGTCCAAGAGGGACAACTTGAGTCACGTAAGTCAAAAATTTTCCTCTTTCGTTTCACTTTATGCTACGTCCTTTTTCCGCCATGGAAAAGTTTCCGATGATGATGGCTGGAAATCCTTTCCATTATCTTTACCTTTTCCTCCTTGAAAAATGAATGGGACTGGTTCTATTGCAGACAGATGTTCGTTCTGATTCTAAAAAAAGACTTTCTCCCAGAATTGTTCCACTTCAATAAATGACAATGAAGCATACTTTTTTTAAATGCAACGAAAATAACTAAAGCGGAGATGAAGGAGCAAAAGGGATAGTCAAAAAGGCTTTCCTTATATCTGTAGGTATTTTCACCATTCATCTCCTCTCATTGCTGACTAGTTCTCGTTCTCATTAAGTTACAAAAAATTTCATATAGTATGTTCTAGCTTGCTCATTCCACTTCAATAAAACTGATAACGAGTTCAACAAGACGCGCAAAATAAGCTTTCATCGCCAATACCGTTCCACATTGTGAACATCATTGTCACCCGCTCTTATTTTTTTCTGGGAATAAAAAAAGCAGACTCCAAGGTAACATAAAGTGACAACCTGATTTGTCGTCTGCTGCCAAGAAAAGCGCAATATTACTTGCTCTCTGCTTGCCTTACTTTTGTGGTAATTTTTGATTTTATGGCTAAAAATTGTGGGGAAACTCTTCTTATGCTTCTGAATGAAAGCCATTCTTCGTCGTTTGAAAATTGCTGTTTTGGGCTGAAAGTTCACGTGATGAGAAATTCCCTTGTATTCCTATTTTGACTGATCCACTCCACGACGATTCAATGGTGATGGAAAAGAGGTTACACTAATACGGAAAATGGTGTCTAGGCACGTCCTCCTCCATTCCCATAACTTATAAGTATGCGCCTCATGACGGAGGAAAAGTGGAATATAATGCGGAATATTACTAGGCACTCATCCACTACAAATAAAAAAATAAGATATTACGCTCTCTCGAAAAAAGAAGAGAACAAACGAAGTCACATGAATTTCTTCTCGGAGAATTCTTTTGTTTGCTTCAATCTTCAAAGAGTGCATTTTCTTTGAAACGGAAATGAGAAATTGGAAGAGAATACTTTAAAATAGTATATAGCACTCTTGATAGGAAAGAAACTATTTCTCCTCTTCATGGTCTAGTCTTGTGGCTGATGGTGGTATGGTGGTGGTAGTGGTGTTCGCTCAACCACGCAAGCAAACATTTACATTTGGAGAGAATGTCGGATTTTTTTCATTCTCTTTTCCTTCCATAAGTTCAATCCATTCTTTTATCCGCCAAGTCCATCGCTCTTTTCTTACTTATTTTTGAGTAAAGAAAAGTAAACTTGCTCAGAATTGAAAGATATATTTTTATGGATGTTTGTGATAGGATAGGATAAATGAATATTTTTCATATTTCGCTTTTCTCCGTTAGAAAGGTCAACAGCAGCGTATGTGGGTTCTGAAAAGAATGTTTCTCTGGGCCATCTCATCTCGACCCGACTCAGAGATTAACTGCCTTTCTCACGTTTTCTTACCTATGTTGATGCTGCGCGTACTCCGTGTGTATATGTATATCCATGTGCCCGAATGAATTCCGATTTAATGTTTAAAGACGCAAGGATAAAATACAGACCACTGAACAATGAGCAATTGCATTTTGTACCACTTTAACCGGAGATCGATGCAACTGGATAATCAGCAGGATGCCTCATTTCATTCTCTCTCGGCCAGATAGACAGATTTCATTTGGATTCTAATCGAAATAAAAATATCATTTGGGATGCGTCTACAAAAAGAAACAAAGGAGAATCTCCCTGCAACTTCATATGAAATGGTTTGAATTCCAAAGCGGAAATTGATAAAAGTGTATACAGTATAAATACATATTATTATTTTCGATTCATTTTTGCTGTTTTCCTTCTTGATTACTCTGTTCTTTGTAGTTGCTGTTGTTCGGATTCGGATCCAGGAAAAATGGCGTGTGGAAGGGAAAATACATGTCAGTGCTTATGCTTATTCAGAATATCCGATAGGGATGCGCTAGTTTCAATGGGCCCAAACCTAATATCCTCCTTTCATTTTCTCTTTCCCCGGTATTTTTACTCGTGGACTGTGTGTAGTTGTAGATTCTCCTCTGAAAAAAATGCAGTGGTTTTGATGACTTTGAAAGAGGAAAAAAATAGTCTGAGAAGCAGGATAAAAATGAACCATGAATGTAGGTGAAAGTTGATTAGATTCCCGCAGCTTTTTCCGAGTAGTTGGTGATGGGAATTTTCGTGTTTAAGAGTTTCCGTTTTTCCTCTCATCATCGGAAATCATTTTCTTTCGCTGAGAACGAATATAAATTATAAACAGCAGCTGCGTTTACTTTGCTTCGTTGTTTCCATGTTTTCTTTCAGGTAAGTGAACCACAGTCACCACACAGCCGAGCTTGGTTCTTGTTTTCCGCTGGCAGTATTCTGCGGGCAAAGATTAAGAATATTTCGGAATTATCAAAAGGAGAGGTAATGAGGGTGGTAAATTAGTTTCTAGAAAATGAAACAGCTTTTTTCCCTGGGTTCTGTCTACACGGATTGGATCAAATGATTTTTTTCATTTTCTCTAAACAATCGACTAGTTCTGATCTTAAAATAAATACGTAAGTGCATATGTCTGAAATGAAAGGGCAGGGCAGGAGTATAGGCTTAGCGTTTTCATTTAAAAAGGGACATGGAATTATGACTGTAAAATAAAAGGCAAGGCGTAATGAGTAGACGAATCGTGTGGGCTTACGATAATCATATTAATGAAATACGCAAGCTTTCCTCGAAGCAGAAAGTAATATCTGATGGCCCTTTGATCTATCACGAAATTCATATTTTCACCACATCATCAGGTTTCCAAGAAAGTACCAGCAGCAGCGGTTTTTATGTCCCTCAAATAAAACGAGATTTGTCTCCACTCATGTTTTATATAAATCATCAATGGATGTTGGATGTCTTGAGGTATTGCGTTCTTTTATTCATTTTTAAGAGCAAAAGTATTCTAAATTCTCCCGGATAATTCATATTTTATTCATTTGTGCTAAAACATAGTATTACGCCTCCCGAGTTCTTAAGGATTGATATATGGGCATTCGTATTGCATAGGTACTTCTGTGAGAAATTGGAAAATAATAATACGCTCGGATGGCTTTTGTATTAACTCTTCTCTCGAGAAAAAATTAATCCTTCATTTCATGAAAGACAACCTTGTAGGGCTTTGGTGTAACCACGAAGCTAACAGCGGGCTCGAGATCAGGCTCAGGTGAATTGGGATCCGCGATTATGTCAAACTTTTGAACGAGGTTCGTGAGAAATAGGAAGACTGTATCCCGAGCTAAGGTTTCCCCAGGGCATTGTCTCCTCCCCTGTAGGAATGGATTGAGGTATTCACTCTTCTTAAATGACTTTCCGTCGGATGAGAGGAAGCGCTCTGGTCGGAACACTTCTGGATCTCCCCATAATTTAGGATTATGATGGATGTAGTGGAGGTTTATCATGATGGCCGTGTCCTTTGGAAAAAATACGCCCTTATATTCGGTATCAAAGAGGACGCGATGTGGAACTCCAAATGGGGCATTCGATTTACGAAGTAATTCACTAATGAATGCCAGCGTGTAGGGCATGCTATATAGAAAAGAAAAAACGAACACATTTTTAAGAGGAATTTCTGAGAAGTTACTTGTACCTCTCTGCCCACACGGCAGCTGAGCCTGAGCCGCTTTTTGATTCTCCCTGATTCTAAGCTCTAATCTAGTTGTAGACTTATCTTCTAGAAACACAGGTCAAAAAGATTTTTTGTTTCCTCCGAAAACTTACTTTGGCCTGTCAGTAAGAGATACAGGCCTTGTATTTCCGGTAACTGCTTTAATCTCCTCCCGCAGCTTTTTCTGAATTTCTCGGAACTTCAGAAGGTAAAGCGTACCCCAATTTAACGTTGTTGAAGTAGAATCAGCTCCTGGTCAAAGCAAAAAGACGAAATAATATGTATTATAAATACGGCTTGAAAACTGAAAACATAAGGGAATCATTCTCAACTGAACTTACCGGCTTGGAAGAGATCTGCTACTACCGCAATCAACTGCTTTTCTGTGTGTGTATTTTTTGAAATTTTAATTTTAAATCCGGTTTTAGTTTCAAACGAATGAAAAATGCAAGACATACATGTATACCTGCAGCATTTCCGTAAAAGCTAGAGGCTGTATCTGTAGTTTCCTTCATTTCCTTTAGGTACACATCGATAAAGTCTCTGCGTAGTAAAACCATATCATGACCTCTTGTAATAATGAAATGAAAGTTGGTCTGGTTGCTTCTAGACTAAAAACTAAAGCAATTTTGTTTTAAAAAAATAAATAGGAAAAGAAGATACCTTGGACTCTCTTCCTGAAACGTTTCCTTGTGAGATTGTACAGTCTCACTGACGAACTCCACCATGCTGCTCATTAGCCTTCGCAATGCTTTATATCCAGATAAGTCGGGAAGTATATGTTTTATCCATGGGCAGAAAGCTATAAGTCCACCCTTTTGTGCTGCTTCATCAAAAGCCCTTCAATTCATTTTTTAAAAAAATGAATTAAAAAATTGAGAAATGTCTAGACACAAGCTATGCAGAACCAAAGGGCTTTTAATCCACCACAACGTAGGTATTATTGCTTCTCTCTTTTCCCTCAAAGACGTAATCCTATTTCCCTGGAGCATTGCGATACATTAAAAGACATGGGAAGGAAGACACTCCTCAAATTCATACTCAAGGAAGATAATTGAACAAGTAAAGATTCTCCGTGGATCTTGTCTGATCAATTTTTTTCGTGGAATTTTCATTCAATATTTTGACTATGAAGCTTGAAAGCTCACTACGG
>JAHZNI010003519.1:0-11079 GCA_027744415.1 Seira ritae | reverse complement strand
AAAAAAGTCCATTTCTCCCCATTTTAGTCCATTTTTACCCATAAAACCCGTTATTTTCCAAACCCGCTGGTAAAAACGAATAAAACCCGGGTTTTATCCATGTCTGATATTTACATTAGGATTTCTCATACTTTTTCTTGAACATTACATGTGCTTTTGATACGCACACTATCATCATCATCATCATCATTTCTTTAAGGACTAAAAAATATTTTATTTCAGGAAGAGACATTTGTTTGGCCTCTTTCACCCTTTTAAATACTTGAACATTGAATACTTACATGCATGATATGAAAAATGCTATTCTTTATATTTTTGAAATTTATTACGACTTACGACTACGAAGTACGAGCAGAGAAATGCAATATGTAATACGTGGACTGAAAGCTCCTCTTTCCACTCCATTCGCATAGCAGCCAGAGCCAATGTATCCTTTTTGAAATAGAGTTGATGAAATACGCAAAAATATTTATGCGAACAAAATCTTCTGATACATGTCATGTTACAAATTAAATTTTCTAGAGGCAGCAATACAGTTCCAGCCAAGTCACACAGCTTTGGTACTCGGTTTGCATTTTGAAATCGGGAAGCTCGCGACTAACTCGATAGCATCTACCAACTACCATAGTGATTTGACGTTTGACTAGAAATGCGCGCGAGATTCAAAGTTTTGAATTTCGACATTCAAATGTAAACAGGCCCGAGTGCTCATGCACGGCTCGATGAAACTCGCTAAAGTAAACTGTTGCGTACCCGTTCTCATATGCATAGAAAGTCATGAATTTTGCTAAAGAATTTGCAAATATATAGCGACACCGACACCCCAAATGATTTCGCAGCAAACCAACTTGACTTTAAGGAGCCATCCAACCATAAATCACCATGCCAGAAAGAAAAGCATATAATTTAATATATTTTGAAAGGAGAGTATTTTGATTATTATCATTTTTTTCGCTTTTATTATTGTTATTATTAATTTTTTTCATTAGTTCAAGAATAATCACAAAATCGTTTTTCCACAAAGAAATAAATAGTTCCTCCTTGTCCTCTGGCTCATCTTCTTATCTTCTAAATCATAGTGTTAATTTTATAGTACACAGTATAATAGTAATAATAATAATATGCATGTATGTAATCATAATTATATAATATTTTTTTCCCAAGAAATTGATAGTTAAAACACATTTCTTTTTTTTTTCTTCCAAGACTTCAATAATTAATCATCATCATCATCATGTACACGCGCAATTAATCTATCTACAATCTACACTATAGCTACGATAGATAGCATATGTATATAGTAGCTAGTATTTAAATTTTATGTTCACTCAGATTCATTTCATTTCGTGTCACCTGTCGCACAGTCATGATGACGACATGACCATAAAATAATGACAAGTTTTTTTAGTATTATAAATTTTTTTTCTGGAGTACATTATATAATTATAATGCAAATATCTGACACTTCCAAGCTATATCTATTTTCACGTACATTGGTACATTTAAGATAAAATACCGATCATTAATTAATTAATTATTAAATTCCTAATTAAAAAGGAAGGAATAAACTTCATATAGTCATAGTAGTCATCATATCATCATTATAGCTTAAAAGTCTGCAAATTTTTTTTATACAAATCCCATCCAGCAACTCTTCATCTTTGGAATGCGCTCACCACATCATCATCGTATGAATT
Organism: Seira ritae; assembly: GCA_027744415.1. NCBI lineage: Eukaryota > Metazoa > Arthropoda > Collembola > Entomobryomorpha > Entomobryidae > Seira > Seira ritae. Next base: position 9,382 of record JAHZNI010003519.1, on the reverse strand, counting down.
CAATTCAGATTCGTAGAAATAATTTATCAGTGTGAAATGCACTATAGAATAGAATATGCAAATTACTTATTTTTTTATACACAATTTTATACATAATACACGTTTCCAATTGCATATTTATATATCATGACAATGACGACTTGACACATAAATAATATTAGCCTGACCTGACCAATTTCATAAAGTCCAATTTTTATTGGATCTCATCTTAAAATGACAAACTGACATAATGTACGAGATTGACCATAAAGAAAACAAATTTTCTCGCCCAAATTAATTTTTGTATTATAAAAGAAAATGTCATCATATCATATTCATCTGGAATCCCAACAATAAAATATATGTATCCAATCCAATAATACAGAGAATTATTGTAAGCTAAAAAAATATTCACGCTAAATTGTTCTGCGTTTGGGCAAATTATGCTTGTCTAGAACTTAAATGAATTTTCTTTGCAGGTGCGAACAATTGCAAGAAAAAGAAACTGTCGCGCTCAAACATACATACATATTATATTTCTCAATCAAAAATTAAAGCATTTAGTTCCGGTTGGAGGATAAATACCTAGGAACGTGAGGTGAAATTGATTTCTACATTCCTGGGCTGGATTTTAAGAGAAATAAAAAAAGGTTAGATAATTTTTTTGGTCATGTAGTCGTTAAATTTTAATGGCGAAAATTTTCTTTTCCTTTCTTACTGTTGCAGCAGGTGTCAAAAAAAATAATGCTGTCCACGTGCAATGCAATGCAATGCAATTTGCAATGTAAGTACCTAAGTTCACACTTCACTCACTTAAGTACATATTATAGACAAGTTCACTCACTCGACGAAAAAATGTGTTCAAGGTGCGGCTCGCAAATTGTATGTATGTATATTCATGACAGTATGAACTACAAATAATTGTCGACATACATACATAATACATGCGTAGTTGATATTTTTTTTCTTCTAGTAAAATAACTCCCATGAAAATATATCGGTCGGTCGATGCATATACATAATATTATTTAGAAGGATCCCTATTTAAACTGTTTTTTTCTCATACTTTCTCCAGGTAAAGTGTACAAGATTTTAAATAAATCCTCCAATCCATGCATAATAATACATATTATGCGCATCCATTTCATAAGCTAACCTATTTTTACTTCTTCGTCTGGAAAATACATTTTAAGTTAAATTTACTTTAATAGGCAACATTTTTTTCCTAGAAAGGCCGAGATACTCATGTCATTTCAATTTTGCAATTTTTTTTAAAGACAAAGAAAAACGTATGTAGGTTGTTATTGTAGAGGTGAATAGTTGTAGTGTAGTGTGTGGTACATTTTTTTCTTTCTTCCACTGAAAAATAAAATTACTGTATACAATATTCATTCATTCTTTTTCTTTCACTAGACTTGGGATTTTCCTTCATAAAAATAATCTCTGTGAATAATAATGCTTACAAGTACTATACTTTAGAAGTGTTACAACAGCTTTTCAAAAACGAGACAAAACATCATCACCATCAAATTGTGCATATTTTTCTGATCCAGAAATTTTAGCTGAAAAGTTTAAAGTTGTGTTGGTCTCTTTTGAAAAAAATCATAGATTTCCCCCATCCTTGTATTTTTAAACTTGAGATTGCCTGTAAGTATACCAACTTGATCCGATCCGATATTAATAAAAATTTCTTTAAAATTCCAATATCATATTTGTATGCATATTTTAACCAACATTAGCACATTTTATTACAAATTAACGAAAAAAGTAGTTGTTTTTTTACTTTCTTAAAGGCAATTCAGCAGATAACAAACTTCAATGTTTTCATGCTAAACAAACCAAGTATAAACTTTTTCAGCAACTTTTTTCTAGACCAAAAAAAATACGCAGAATTTGATGGTGATGAAATTTTGTTTCGTTTCTAGGAAGCTGTTGTAACACTTCTAAAGTAGTACTTGTTAGTAATTTTTACAGCAAAGAAAAAAGGTTCTGGCTGAGGCTGAGCTTCTAGAGAGGAGGGAAAAGTGCTATTTATATCGCTTAGTCTACCTTCCTAAAGTAAGTTGTACACCTAAATGACTAGACTAAGTAATTCTAATTGTAATAATTTTTTTTCTCCCTTCCATCAAGGTCAAGTGGACAATGAAGGGAAAGTGTTCCTGTATCAAGCACACATGAAAAAAGCACACAACGACGCGAAATGCACGCCTTAATAATACCACCATGACCTTACTTGCCGTGCCAAATAATTTAAGCCAGCGTAACAATAATTTAAACATAATTATCTACACATCTGCTTGCATTTATAATTTTAAATTATCTACTAATCGAGTAATTAGTACACAATACCCCTTTTTGTTGAAACAATCAATTCAGAAATAATAGACACCGCATAAATATCATCATCGACTCATCATCGCTCGTGATAATCTTAACCGTTAATTAGGTAGTAATACTTTCTTAAAAAATTTTTAGATGCAATTTCTTTTTTCCCGTGATGAGTTGAGCCTCTCACGCAAAAAAAAATATCATGAAAAAAAAATCCTTCTTCAATTTTTGATTGCGGGAGGAGGAAAGAAATACCCGAGCTTACAATTTTAATTACATATTTCATAATTTTATCTAAATTGTCTACGACGAAGTACATATGTATCCATATTATGTCGATGTAAGGTAAAATCGAATAAGTACAGATAATTTTTTTCAGAGAGTAGGACGGTAAAACTGTTTTAAGAACAATTTGACATAATAAATGAATAAATTCATAGAAAATTGCTGAGTACAGTACAATCGCATAGCATCATCATCATATCGTAATCCAGTATTGTATGTTGTATGTCATCATAATCATTTGAATATTTTAGGTATGTATATTTTTTTCGTATCGTTCGTAAATTTAAAAAAAAATCCGTATATCCAATCGTGGGCTCCTTACATTATCCATGGTAGTAGGGGTAGGGGTGGAGGAGTATTTTCGACTATAAAACATATTTTCCCTCAGTAAGTAAATAAGCTAAATATAGGTATGTAGTTCAATTTTTATTTTTTTCAGACCATCTTATTACCACATTTAAAATATTTTATTTTATTATCCATTAAGTAATATTTTGCTTCGTATGCAACATAAAACTGATAATCAGTTTATAAACAGGATAATAAACTGATTACCCGGATGAATATGCATTTATAAAGAGAAAGTTTGAAAAGAGACGCAATTAGACAATAGATGGTGGACTCGGTTTCTTCAGAATTTGCTTTAAGATGTAGCACAGCCCGTCTAGTTAATAATATGAACGACATCTCTTTGATTTTTTTTTACATTCGGTGTTCCCAAGCGTTATCTCTTGATAGCAGTAAACGGTGAAAGTAACTTTCACCGTCTACAGTATGATTGAGGCAAAGCTAATGAATGCATTATGCAATATTCAAACTTACATTTTGGCGTGGTATAAATTAGACGGACTGGGCTATTTCCAAAAAAATAATTTCAAAAAAACACATTCCAGTTTTTAGAAACTACCGTGCTGCTTTTTTAAAACTTTCTCTTTATAAATACATATTTATCCGGGCTATCAGTGATTAAATTAGTGGGAAAAAAGATTTATCCAGTCTCAACAAAAACATGATTTTTAAGAACAGAAAAGACTTGACTGAGAGAGGAATACTTAATTTTCCGCGGAGAGAACCCGATATACATACGATACACAATCCAGAGGGCCAGTCTTTGTGTCATATCATAATACAGTAAATTAATTATTAATTACCTACTTATGTTATGTTATGTTACGGTCTACCCACACACAAATAAAATTCGTAGAGGTAGTAGCAATTTTTATCAGAGTAAGTAAATAGCTTAAAATGTAATTTCTATATTTTCGGTAGATCGATCGTTGAGATCAATTCAAAGAATTGACCGGATTTCAATGAAAAATAGTTTTTTTACGAGAACTATAGCCAGATCAAGACGAAAAGCAAGCCGGCTTGAATTTAAATCCAATACAAATTTTTTTTTTCTATCCCCATGTCAATTATACATAATTATTCGCGGATTCTCCTTTTCTTGTTTCCCTGAATCAGGTTGAAAGTTAAATCTTATAAAATGCAGTTAGGTATTCCAACTAAAACTAAACTGACGCGTCGAAAAAAGAAATTGAGGATTAAAATGCTTTTGAACACGAGAACAACGAGTAAAAATTGGATTAATAAAAACTAGAGATATTTTGGAAGAAGAATAAGAAGATGAATGAATGAAAGGGGGAAATTGTGGGAAAAGTTTTCTTTTCGGGATCTAAAAGAAGATTAATTAAGTAATTATTTACCCACTATAATATATCTATTTATACTACAAATATGTATGTACGTTTTTTGTCGTTGTTGTTGTTGTTGTCTTCGTCAGCGCATTTTCTTAAAGTATGTACTTTAATTAACTTGTTTACAGGTAATTCATCATCAAAAACTGATGTACAGAGAAAAATGTGACATTCAAATGTGGTTCTTAAAAATTTAATTTCTAGACATTGTAAGTCAGCTTTCACCAAACTAACTTTCACTCTAGCTCTATACCTACTCTATTAAATATATTATAAGGACCAGATGTAAATATTTCTAGAATAAATAGATAGAGAAACGAATTATTTCGACGACATAATATTCTGTCGACAATAGGGTCGCGGTCGTGGGGGGTCGTAAATCTGAGCGATCGACTAGAGAACTTTAAAACTTTTTTCTATTATTAATCACGATGTAGATGAAGGTGATGTTTCCGAAGATGACCACCACCCTTAGCTCCTGCTGCTGAGGAAGAGGAGGAATTTTTCGAATTCTGCTGCTGCTGTTGCTGTTTCAAGCTTGTCTTAATTTGTTTGAGGAAGTTGGCAATGTACGTGAAAGGGGAGGAGGAGCAGAGGGGATGGCATCAGACAATCTGCTCCTTCTTGATAGGTATCGACGGAGGGGATCCATTCCCCGTCACGACAATCGATGAGGAAGACGACACGCCCCCACCCAGACCTTGCTGGCATTGCTGCTGTAGAGGCGTGGACGAGGTTGAGATCATATTATTATCCGTAGAGATTTGCCCGTTATTTCCTGTATTGGAGGAGGTGACTACTACTCCTCCTCCTCCTCCCCCCGACTTAGCCGTACCATTCGAGGTCAGCTTGCAATTGGATGAGGCGGAAGTTGTGGATGCCGACGACACATTGTTGCAGATGATAACGCTTCCGGCGGAACTACTGCAACTTCCACCTCCACTTGAACAACTACCACCGGAGCCGGTTACAACAATACTAATTCCACCTCCTCCCCCTCCACCTGAAGAGGATCCTATCCCTCCACTGTTGCAGCTATTCATCATGGCGAGCTCCTTGCTGTTGTTGCTGCTGGGGCTGTTACTCCCACTTCCGATGCTTGTATGACTCCCAGAGTAACTCTTATTGTTGGGGGAGCTCGGAGGGGGAGTGGTATTCCCTCCGCCGTTCTGGTGCTTGATGCTGTTGCTCCTCTGGTGGTGATGATGATGCGGATGATGTTGGTGGTGGGAGTGGGAATGGGAGTGAGAATGGGAGTGGGAGTGATGGTGGTGGTGAGAATGCGAAGAATGGTGATGCGGACTCCCCACGGATCCCCCTCCTCTTTCTCCTCCTCCTGAAGACTGGTGGAGAATGACTTGAGGTGGACTACTGGACACTCCAATTCCCACCGCACCATTATTATTACAGCTGCTTGTTCCGTTATTTCCGCCTCCTCCCGTGCCCCCGATAATGACTGTGGGTGATTGTGAAGACTGTGATGGGTTCGGCACCCCGCCAGGGTGGATTAGCTTGATGGGGCTACTACTCATTTCCGAGAGGAGGAGTGAGGTGGATGAGTTCTCGCTCACGCTCCCGCGAATGTCTTTGGGTTGGGTGACGCGCGGCTCACTGAAATCGCCCTCTTTGTCCGATTCGGTCTGCGAAGAGGAAATAAAAAATAAATTCATCATGTAATTTTCTTTTAGAAATGCCATCACATACAGAGATATACGTACATGCATACTTAATATATTTTTGTACAAGCACCCTTTCCAGGCCTCCGAAAATATTTCAAGTATTTTTCTGTCATCATCATCTCTCTAAAATTGACAGAGGCATTCCTTTCCCACACAATCGAATTGACTACATATACTCAACTACTAGGGGTCATCCATAAAATACGTAACGCAAGAGGGAGGGAATGGTTTGGGCTTGCTTATCATATCCACGAAAAGATCCTGGAAGGAGAAAGGAGAAAGTGTGAGGTCCTGAAAAAATAAGGTCCTCTAAAGTACTACGTAATTTATGGACAGCCCCTTCCGAAAACGTTATCCCTCCGCATCATATCATATCATTCCATTTCATTCCCATCATCCCTGTCGAATTCCCTCATGAACATGAACTCTTCGTGATGCTCATATATTTTTTTTCTAAAAAATATGCTCGAAAATTCCTTCACCTACTCCATCATTCATTCCTTTCATTCTATCAAAAATTACTAATATTATTATGCATGCAATTCCATTTAAAAAAAAACTTTTTTCCCTTTCCCAATTTTTTTTTCCTGACAGCGACAGAGCACATGGTATTGCTCCTTATCACCATTTATATTTCCATAATATTCCACATCACAATCACAATGCTCAACGATGATGGCAACGGCAAGGCAAATATAATGCACACACTAAAAACTTTTTTTACTCGATGACATCGCATCGCGGAGACGACGAATTAAATGGAAATGAGATGAGGGAGTGAGAACGGTGAACGGAGGCATTGCCATCGCCATCATCATATCATCCCTATTTTTATTCCAGGGAGCAATGGTAAGCGAGTCCCTATCTATTTCCATGACTTGGCTTGGCTTTGGCTTCGCTCCTTCCAGACTTTACTCTGCGCTGGCTCTCTCTCTCTGATCCTGATTAATATGCATGCTGCTTCGTGTCACCAATCATTATTGTCACTCGCCGGATTTTTTTTTCCGAAGCTTTATTCCCTCTCGTCTTCAGTCTTTCAGCCCATCTATGTATGTATGTATATATGAAATATGTAAATGCCGTAAAAGAGGAAGAGCTTTGCAGTTTGCGGGTTCTCAGTAGTACAGTTTAGTTTAGTTCAGGTGGAATGTGATGTGATGTAAGGCCTCCGTTATTTTTTAGAAGCCTTAGATATTCTCAAAATGAAATTCATAAACTTCAGACAGAGCTCCAGCCAGCCCAAGAGCAATCCTCTCACAATCAGAACAGACCCTGAATGGATAGATCAGCGCAGATAATAGATTGAATATATAGAGTCCTTTGTTTGTACTCGTCCGGCGAGGAATGGTAATAGTAATGATATTAAACGCACATTATCGGATAAAAAAAGAATGTGTCCGTTCTCATTAGCATTCTCATTATCACAACTCATGTCCTATTAGGGTTGCCTTTTGTCCAGACGCATGTATACAATTAGTCAGCAATTTGCTAGGATCACGATATTGGGACTTATGCTTTTATGTTGTTAGTCATTCCACTACGTCCGTCCATCCGTCCGTCCGCACTACGACTTTTGAAAGAAATTTTAATGTTTTTAGGGAAATATCTAGAGCTAGTTAATCGGCGGATTTGGCTGACATCCTTCAACCGTTACGGACCGTTGGAAGTTTCAAAGTGGATAATGCCTACATCCTTTTATATTACCAATCTTTTCCTGTGATCCTCCTTACAATTGTACAGGGTTCACTTTCGCCTTGCTCCGCCAGAGACCAATCACTCCCTATCCAAGATAATGAAGTTAAAGCACTCCCTCCACTCCACTCTACCATATTCCTTTCCCGGCTTTTTACATTCTTTTTTTTTGGCTCATAATCTATTCTGCTCTGATTCTGATATAAATTGTGGAAGGTGCGAATGCCTACACCTCTCTCGCGCCTTTTGCAATCGAAAAAAAGAAAGAGCAGAGCAAACACTCCAACTTCAACTCCAGAATTCTTTTTCATTCCTTTTTTCGCCTCACTTGGCCCGGCTTTGGCTATGGCTTGGGCTTCATCACTCTGACTTACTGACAAATCGATAAACAAATCCCCTGAGGAAACTACACCACTTCTTTCCCCCAATAATAAGTAGCCCATTAAGTCGTCGTAGTCGTGCACCTTCCTTCTGCTTCCGCTTTTATCGCACCAGAGAGAGAAAGAAAAGAAAACGGAATACCTTCACATTTTCACATTACATGATACATGCAAAGCTTCCATTTTGCATAGAATTATTCACTTTCCTTCAAATAAAAGTGAATGTTATAGTTTGACTTGGAATTTAGAGGTCGCAAATGAAGCTTCACGATGAGAGCTCCGCGGATATATCGTAGCTAATTTTAGCGAGATTTCTCGAGCCGTCCGTGAGTACTCTTGTCTGCCTACATTTTGCACGTCAAAATTTAAACATTGAATCTCGCGCGCTTTCCCCTTAAACGTCAACGAAACGTCAAATCACTATGGTTGATGCAGTCTAAATTTTATCGAGTTACTCGCGAGCTTCCCGATTTCGAAAAGCAAACTGAGTCCCGGTAGTGTCATGAGTCATGAGGCTCGACCCGTATTGCCACCCCTAGTAGGTATTGCTATGAAGCACATGATATTTTTTTTTTACCAAGGAAACAAAACTGATAATGACGATGACGTGCGTCGTCTTCAACTTCAAACCGGATTTTTTCCCTGTCACAGTCAACCATCATTGTCATGTCATAGTCATGTCACTTTCCACACGCGTTTCGCACTTCCCCTCTCTCCTCGTCTTTGACGAACTTCCTCAAGAGGGAATGAAACATTAAAATGAAGCATGTCTTTTTTCTCTCCCATTTCCATTATTTCAGAGAGAGAGGAAAGAAAAAATATGCTTGATATTGTCAATCAGTACTTTCAGCCTAAAGTGACGCACATGTTGATTGTACCTTCATGAAAAAAGAAGAAGACCGCAATTCGAATTCTAGCACGCCTCGTCATTATTGATTGAAAATCCTTTTAAAACAAAAACAATTTCTAGGGTTCATTCGCGCCTTCCTATTTGCTCTGAGGAGCTACAAAACAACACGACAAGAAGACATATTTAATCATGTCATGTCATAAAACAGTCCATGTAGGATACATATTGTCCGCCAGATACACATTATGTTTTATTACTCACATCTTACTCTTCCCCTGTTCCCTCAAATCATAATAATGCCGTGTAGCAATAAACGAAAATGTAGTTATTTTAATATTTACTACATGCTACGTTAATAGTACCTTACCTACCTATTATACCTATTCGTTCTTGGAACTTCTTATTGAAACATAATTATTGTAAAGTAGTAAATAGGATAAGGTGAAATGGACTAGTTTTCGAGTCTTTTATTGAAAATTGTTATAATTTTTG
>JAHZNI010003518.1:0-12258 GCA_027744415.1 Seira ritae | reverse complement strand
CCAAGTTCCCCCCGGAAAAGTTTCCTCAAGTTTCAAGTTGTCCCCAGAAAGTTTCCTCAGCAATAAAATTTTCTCCGTATGAGTTTTATGAAATAAAAGTCATGAGCAATTGAAATGAATCATAAATTACAAACCCCGACACGACTCTTGTAAAATTAGACAAACCGATTACTACGAAACTCGCCATATATATTTTAAGAAAAAAAAGAGCGATAAAGATGGTTGTGGGTGTCTTCGTGTTTTACTTCATCATTTGCAGGGATCTCTCTTCCTAGACAACGGCCACGTCGTCTCTGAATGCGCTCGTTCTTTTTCTCAAATCGACGTCAAGATAATCTTTGTCTTTTTCACAAAGTCAAGGGGCATTTCTAAACCATTTCTGATTTTAAGGTAACACATTTGTGGGTAGTTACTAGAAATCTAACCAATATAATCTATGGAAAAGTTGTTAATAACTATAGGTGATGAAAAGGTGCATGCACTTATTTGGAAGGAATTAAGATAGATAATAATAAGCTATTTATGAAAATAATTTTACCCTTAACCGGGAAAACGATAGGCAGCGTCAAAGCTAAGTAAGATTGTGGATTAGGGGAAACGCATTGTTTGACACGTTCACAGTAATGCATTTTAGGTTATTTGCTATTGGTTTTAAGATTAAAGAGAAGTACCAAAAAGCAGTGAGATTTTTGCTCTGCTAGAATTTAAAGCACATCTTTCATCATACTTAAAGTTATTATGCCAACGAGAATGGGTTAATGAACATTATTATTCCGAGTATATTAGCACATATAAATCAAGTAGACACTTGAGTGTTTGCACAGCACTTTTTGTGTTGCCCAGTTCCTTGAGAAATTCGACACAAATAATTGGCGAGGACAAGTTCGTGGACTTGACAAGTGCTGTTTTTAGAATCGAAACAAAGTCATACTCAGTCAGCGTTCCGTTTCCCCATTTTGTAGTGGTAACGCTGGACGTAGTCCGGAATACAATGGCAAACCAAAGAAAAGGACTCTTCGTTCTGAAAATTCCGATACTTTTTGCGGATACGAAGCTTTTCTCTGTTGAAACTGGCGATGGAAACTCAATGGGAGAAAAAGAACTTTTTATCTATACTGATTGTTTCTCTTGTGAAGAAGTACGCAAGCTGTCTTTGCTACGACAACACAATCAAATTGATGATCTCGAAAGTATCACCCGGATGTCGTTAGAGTTGTTTGTCGGAAAGTTCGAGATTAACAAAGATAGTTTGGATTTACCTAAATTAATAAATCATTGGAAGGTTTTGAATGGCAGATGGCACTTAATTCTAATTGGAGGAAGGATCGTGATGATGAATTTTTCAGAGCTCAAGACTGTGCAAGACCGACTCTTAATTTAAGGTCTGACCATAAGACTGCATACGATTTGCCAGCTGGAGTCAGATCTTGCATAGTATTTTATATATTTATGAGCAAAAATTGTACTACTTGCAAGGACGGCATGGATAGGAGATACGACTATTCATCCTTCACGACTAAACAGGGGGACGCCCTCTTGTTTCCACTGAGTCCACACGGCGCAAAATGGCACGGCTTAACATACTTCGCAGTGCTGGGGATGGACGAGAGTTTGCACAGAACTTCGAACAACTTCCTCAAATTTTTCATGCCATTCATGCTAGATGTCTGGATTTGGATAATGATTTCCTTTCTATATGTTAATCTAATGCTAATTTCATTGGAGCAAACCCATCTTCTCATTTCAAGAAAATGGACGTTTTGGATGATATCCGTTATATTTGAGCAGGGCGATGATGGAAGGCGTTCCCGCAATAGGAGAAACTTTGCCGTTGTGATTTCATGGATATGGCTAACATTCACTTGGAGGAACTTTTATTGTTTTTCAATGTACTCAGATATGACGGCGACCGTAAAACCTGACAACTTACCAAAGGTCAAGGAGGATCTACTAAAGAAAGAAACCATATCTGCATTAATTGGTCATGAGAGTGCTTTCTGGGAATTCAAATTATGGTTGACAACTCAAAATTTTAGCAGTATGACAAAATTTTATTCAAAGTTTTCAGATCGACTGCTTAGTATTCGTCGCACGAATTGGAATCACTTTTCACTTTCTCTGATGGAAATTGCCATTATTGATACTGGTAGCCATTTGACTTCAGAGAAAGTAGTCGACGATGAATTCAAACACGGACATAAATTTAAATTTCATCCCGAATGGAGTCAAAATATCAGTTGCTTTCGTCGGCTAGCAATAATATGTGACAATATGGAATCCTTGTACGAGCATTTATGGCTGCAGGCATTTACGCGTCGAAAAATATACCGGTCTCCTAACGCACCTAGTTTTTTCTCCTACCTTGAAGATTTGCGGAGAACAGTTAGGAGGAAGAATTACATGACGGCGGAATTCTTTGAAATTCTTTGAACGGGCGAGTTTTCTCGTTGGAATTAGCCAATACCTGGAAAATTGGGAGAAAATTCGTTTTAGGATTCAGAAAATGTTGGAATTTTGGAAAAGTCGTGTTTCAAATACCATGTCGTTTCCTTTTTTCAATTTCGTCGTTTATTACGAAAAGGTTCTTCTGAAGAAGGAGCTGACCCAAGGTGCTGATCTTCTTTGGATGAATTCTGGCCAGCTTTATGAAGTATTTAAAAGCGGAAAATTGAAGGAGTTTATGATAATATTTTTGTTGCAATGCGGATTGTTTTTCATTTGCATAATGACTTGTACATTGGAGACGATTATTAGGCTGCTCTAATGTCAAAGAGGATTATAGACGCGTTTTAAATGTCTTTGTCACATCAGCATCCATCCTTATCTTAACTTTACTCATGAGGAATTAGTCTAAAACCTTCGTTCAATGGTTCAAAATGGTATCGGTATTGCCAGGTTTCCGTACTAAATATTCCGCAAAATAATTTACATGAGTACAAATGTAGAAAGAAAATCGTAATTTCCAATTAATTAGTAGTAAAACATGAATTATAATTAAAAGTAGGTTCTAAACGGATTAAACCCCATCACAAGGGGAAAACTATATCTATTAGCTAAACTAAACCTAGCAATTTCTTGATTATAGTACGTCTGATTGTTATCATTAATTATTATGTTAGTCTATTGGTATTATTATACAAATTATCGAAGGCAGTTCAGGGAGGGATAAAAATGAAGCGAGTTGGTCAAACGAAATCATCAATTCCATTTCTTTCTTTCGGCATTTGACCAAAAACTACCAGTTGCTATCATCAATTCATCTCAGAAAACCTCCAGTTCTTATATCAACCGCCAGAAAAAATGAATTCGAAAATAGCTCTGTTGCTATTTGTGGTCGCAGTTACTGACATGTCCGTTACTACACGGTTACAGCCAGGGCGAATGCTCTTGAAGCCGATGATCCCAAGCCACAAGGAGGACCTTGTCAGAAGAACGCCTTTAGTTTCCCTGACGGAAAGGGGTTTGCTTGCTGGCACAATGACTGGGCAAAGCGAGACAGGGAAAGTGTGAGTATGACTAAACCAGTGTTTTATTTAATTTTTGTAGTATTTGCGTTTTGAGAGTAATAATTGTTTGTTGTAAATCTTTTAATCATTTTAGCTCGAGGCTGGCGATTCCGATGGTCCTTTCCTTATTACTGGGGTGGTCGGTGTTATTGTTGTGAGGACCGAAACATTAAATGCGAGTAGCTGAATTAACAATGCAGTTTTAATGAAAAAACAACTTTTTGACACGGATTGGCAACACTAGCAAACCTGAAACCATACAAGTACTCAAATTCAAAAATCTAAAATTGTATGTCAGCTATAATAGTAAATTACTATATGTAATATTTGGAAATAAATTGTTCGTTCTTGTAGCATCAAGATTTATTTGTCACTTGATTCATGATAATATTGTCTAGTTGAATGAAAGAATTGACCCTCACCCCCTCATATCACACTTCTAATATATGCATTGCAGGATAGGAAATGTCACACTCGACCATGACCCCCCGCCCCCTCTCACATGTGACGTAATACTTGAACGGTCCCTTTGCATGCAAACCAGCTTGTTTAAGACTGATATGATGCCTCGTTCTGGAAGAGGCAATAGTGATAGGATTTGAAGTGGGACTTTAAAAATAAATTATAAGAGAAAAACGGTAATTAAATCTCAATTTTTAATTTTTAGAGACATATGCAATTTTTGGAAAGCCAAGCTCTTACCAACACAGCCAACTAATTCCCATGCAGCTTTGACAAAGAAATTAACCAATAAGAACATAAGCCTTTGATATAAGTTTTTCTGTCTTCAATTTTTCCCTTTATCTAGAAACACGGCAACCGTTAACAATTTTGGTGGCCAGTAATTTATTCAAGTAATCACTTATGAAACTTACTGCGAACATGTTAATTTCGTCCGAAATGAGTACCATGAGCACTTGAGCAGTGCTGGGGAAAAAGTGCTTTCTTGAAATATTTTTTTTGCTCTTTTGCAGTTTTGTTAAAAACGCTTTTTTGTCATTTTCTTGCTATGTATTTTAATTGTTAATTCCATTTTAACGTGGACAGCCTATGGGCAATCTTTTTCATGGATAAAATTATATATGGAAAGGTATGTCACATGGAACACGCGGGAAGACCCAATCCAGCAAAGAAGCAATCTGGCCAGTGATTCATATGGTCAGCTAGAAAGCTGCCTAAAAAGCAAAAAAAAAGTAGTCGAATTCCTTATTTTAAGCAGCAAGTCGTCCGACACTGATCCTGAGTTGAAGTATTTTGCCGATTCGGTCTGATTCGTAAGCAAGAACTTTGAAGAGCGATTAATTTTAATTTTAGATCAACTTAGATGAATGCGACTCATACATACTATCTTTAACAAAAAGGAAACTTTGTGGTCGCCACGTATGCACCTTACAAATTCTTGAAGGTTCGAATAGTTTGAACAGTAAAAAGTATCAAGTGAGGTTTTGGCATCTCGGAGAATGAGAATGCGAGAATGATTCCAACTACATACTTACATACACGAGCCATGCATATAATCTAAATTAACAGGTCAAAAATAAAATTAAAATGAAGCAAGTAGAAATTCAGAGCGAGTATTTTAAAACCATCTAATTTTTAAAAAATTGTTCATAAATTTAGCGTTTATATTACATCAAGATCAAGGGATAGGCATTAGAAAAAGTAGAGCACATTTCGAAATTTATACGACATTTTAAAAAAAAGCGTAGTATTTACTTGTAGCTCAGCTCTTTAAGTAGAGCAGAAATGCACTTGTTTAGTTTGATTGTTAGTCAGATTTAAACTTGGTCAATTTGGTCAACACGAAAAATGAAGCTTAACATTATTAAATTCCTCACTTCTCTTTTCATTTTTATTAACTTTTCTAATGCATTGCAAACTGCGTCATTTGCAAAATTAAGCGGAAGCTATCTCAGACCATTCTTCAAAGCACTGGAGAAGTGTACAGTGTACTTCGCTGTAAAACACGAGTTCGAATTGACAGAGAGGGATGAGCTTGACAGCGCCTATCAGACATGCAACAACTTTCTCTGCATCAATGGACACAACTCATACTTTGAAAACAAAAATAAGCTTAATTTTTCGAAGGGAAACGGTATCATCGTTAATGAATGGGAAATGCAGGGGCAATGGATCAATAAATATTATTACTCCGAGTATGTACGCGCATTTAGTGCAAGCCGATATTTGAGTGCGTGCACTGCACTTATTGTGCTACCCAATTCTCTGCGAAACTCTGTTCGAGAAATTGCCAGGTATACATACGTGAATTTAAAAGATTCTGTTTTTCGAATCGAAACCCGTAGGCATTCGACCAGTGTCCCGTTTCCTCACTTTCTGGTGGTAACGATAAACGAAATGTCTGAATTTATTCATGAAAATGTTAAGCAAAAAACAGGACTCTTTGTATTGCAAATTCCGCCACTTTTCGCAGACACCAAACCATTTGCTGTCAAAATTTTTAGCGATAGTAATAATTTAACGACACAGGAATCAGTTATTTACATTGGTTGCTACACTTGTGAAGAAGGGCGCAAGCTTCCTTTGCGACAACAACACTGGGCTGAATACTCTTCATGTGGTAATGCGAACTTCATCGCCTGCGTGACGTTGGTATCATTCGTGGAGACGGTGAAAGTTGACAATGATGACTTGGACTGGCCTGCTTTAATAAGTCATTGGAAGATTTCAAATGGCAGAAGATGGCGCTACTTCAAGGAACAATATCATCGAGGTGGGCTTTTCTATCCTCACGACTGTCCAAGCAAGACTCAAAGTCCTCGCAGGATGGCCGGAAGTACATCGTATTATGCTGGAGTCAGATCATGCATGGTACTATATATATTTTTGAGCAAGAACTGCACAAACTGTTTCGAGGGCCTGGATAAAAACCTCGACTTTATACAGCTGCCTAGAGAAGAGGACATATATACGTCACCTCTGAGTCCACATGGGGCAAAATGGCACGGCCTAACATATTTCATGGTATTGGGATTGGACGAGAGTTTGCAGAGAACCTCAACTAATTTCCTTAAATTCTTCATGCCCTTCATGATGGAAGTGTGGATCGCTATTCTGGTTTCCTTCATATTTGTTAATCTAGCTTTATTGTATTAGAGCAAACTCATCGTGGAATTTCGAGAAAATGGACGTTTTGGATGATATCCGTTACTCTTGAACAGGGCGATGATGCAAGGTCTTCTGGCAAGTTTGCCATGGTGATTGCATGGATCTGGATAACATTTCTCTGGAGGAACTTAGGTAGTGGATAGTTCATACAGGAATGGAAATGCATTTAAATTCCAAACAGGTCTGTTTGTAAATATCAGTTCCACTTCCCGACTAGTAGTTATGGGTGACAATTTCTTTGATATGTATGAGCAACTATGGCTGACCACATTCACCCGTCGCTATATATACCGGCCTGTGAACGCTCCTAGCTTTTTCTCTTACCTCCAGATTTGGCATGGAATATTTAAGAAGAAGAATTACATGACCACAGAATTCTTTCATGGGGTGAGTTCCCTCGTTGAAGCTGGAATTGGAATATACCTAGAAAATTGGAAAACGATACATTTTCGAATTCAGAAGTTGCGGAATTTCCAAACAAGAATTCGCTCCGAACTCATGGAATTTCCTTTTTACAATTTCGTCCATTACTACGAAAGCGATCTCCTGAAGAAGGAGCTAAATCAAGGCGTTAATCTTCTTGGAATGAGCTCTGACCAGGGGTACGGTGAACGGTGAGGAGGAGTTATTTACGAGTGGAAAACTGAAGTACTTTATCATAGTATTTATATTACAATGTGGATTGTGTTTCATTTGCTTAATTATCTGCATTTTGGAGCTGATTTTGAGGCATATAATATGTAAAGGTATGTAATTAAGGAAATGTGATCATACGCAATGCACTGTTAATGTGTAAAGGTAAATTATGGCTTTATTAGATGAAGTGTTATATATTTATCAATATATACTTTTAATCAATATCCTAGGCATGCATTGCTGTCATCATTTATTATTTAACCAATTTTGTAGTCTTAGTATTATGGGTATTGTGAGCATCGTATTGTATTGTGTCCATCGGTGGTTGAATAATACGGATGTTCAATGATACATTTTTATAAAGCGTGAGAGGTAAGTGTGGTTATAGTAATTAGGGGCTGTCCACAAATAAATATTACATTACGTCACACTAAAATCGACCTCAACACCTCCCATCTACTCTGGTGCCACAATGGATAGGGAAGGAAGACCCTGGGCTCCCACCCAATAAAGCGTAGTACTTGAACTTGAATCCCATAGCTATAGGTAGTTTTGATTCAACCTAGGAAACTCATTGGTTGATTGGTTCTTCTGGATGGTTGAAGATGACTTCATTAATTCGTTTTTCAGAAATATTCATTACTTGCAAACATTTTTTTTCTTCCGACAGTACTCGACAGTACCAATTCAGACACTATTATGGGGTTTTCGTAATAATGAGACATATGTATGGACATCCAGGTAGGGCTAATGCAAAGCCGAACGCAACACGATTGCCAGACCATAACATATATTGACTGTCCCATTTTTAAAAGGGTCTCCGCATGATACATTTAATTAAACTTGAGAATAAGCACAACTTTAGAAGAAAATTGTTTCAGATATAGAGAACACTCGTGAAAGTCTGCATGAATCGTAGCCTACACTATTTTTTGCAATGTAGCATTCTCATTGCAACTGTCGATTTATCAGATTTTACACTGGTGGTGAATTTCCTTCCTGGATTGGGACATTAGAGCAATATTATTATATGAGCTTCTGTCAGACTCCCGTACATGTTATGCAGTTCCTCCATAAAAAAAACAGGCACGCCACACTTAATACAAACGCATCTTTTGCTATAATTCAGTCAACGAAAAAAATGAATATAAATTTTATAGAAAATATCAAAATAAAGCACGATTTTATTACTTGTATTCATTCCTTTATCAAAATTATTATCATTTTGAATTCCTTAATTTCCAAAACCAATTCCAAATTCACTGGAAGCCATTTGAGACCATTCTTCAAGGCACTGGAGAATTGTACATTGTATTTTGCTGTAAAACACGAGTTCAATTTGACAGAGAGGGATGAACTTGACAGCGCCTATCAAACATGCAATAACTTTCTCTGCATCAATGGGCACAACTCTTACTTTGAAAACAAAAATAAGCTTAACTTTTCAACGGGAAATGGTACCATTCTGGATACAAAAGGAGTGACCCGACGTCGACAAATAATTAGTTGGATCCATAAGCACTACTACTCTGAGTATGTAAAGACATTTAATGCAAGTAGATATTTGATAGCGTGCACAGCACTCTTTGTGCTGCCACATTCTCTGCAAAATTCTATTCAAGAAATTGGCCAGAACAGGAACAGGTACCTGGACTTAATTGATACTCTCTTTAAAGTTGAAACTGGTAAGCACTCAACCAGTGTTCCCTTTCCACATTTTGTAATTATAATTACTATGGATCACATAATGAACGAAATGCAGAACGGAGCGCGAGCGGCAAACCAGAGTCAGAGGAGGAGGGGACATTTTGTATTGCGTAGTCCACCCCTTTTCGCCGATGCAAAACTGTTTGCCGTCCAAGTCTCCAATAATAAATTAGTAGGAAAATTGGAATCATGCATTTATATCGGTTGCTTCCCATGTGAAAAAGGAAATATTTTTATGCATAACGACCACCACCACCAAGACAGTAGTATTACGCTCCTGAGATTGGAATTGTTTGACGTGAGGGTTGAAGTTGACAAAGATAACTTGGACTTGCCTAGCTTATTAAATCAATGGAAAACCTTGAATGGCAGAAGATGGCACTACATTAAGAATACAGGCATAGGTGATAAGCTTTACCATGCGAACGAATGTCCAAGTCCAACCAAGGATGGAAACGTTGGAACTAGAAGATATGTCGGAGCCAGAATTTGCTCAACCTTTTACATATTCATGAGCAAGAACTGTACAAACTGTAAGGAGGGCATTGATAACTCCTCCGAACTAAGACTACAGCTTAGGGACGAAGCCGTAACACTATTTCCCCTCACCTCACACGGGGCAAACTCATACGGCCTAACATACTTCGCGGTACTGGGAATGGACGAGAGTTTGCACAGGACTTCAGCAAATTTTCTTAAATTTTTCATGCCATTCATGCAGGACGTGTGGATGTGGACTACGATCACATTTGTGTACGTGAATCTAATGCTTATTGCATCAGAGCAAACCCATCTTCGCAATTCGAGAAGGTGGACGTTTTGGATGATGTCAGTTCTCTTTGAACAAGGCGATGATGCGGGGCGTTGCCGTAATGGAAGGAACTTTGGCATGGTGATTGCCTGGATTTGGATAATATTTCTCTGGCGGAACTTCTATTGCTTTTCAATGTACTCAGACCTGACGGCCACGGTGGAGCCTGACAATTTGCCAAAGTACAAGGAGGATCTACTTGACAGCAAAGCCGCAGCTGTAGTCTTAAGTCATCATACAGCAATCTGGAGATTTAAGAAATGGCTGAGTGCTCAGAACTTCAGTACAATGTCTTCATTCTATTCAAACTTTTCTGATCGCCTGTTTCATATACGCAGAGCGGGTGCCACCTATGCTTCATTTTCCCAGGATGAAGTCTCCATCATGCACACTGGCAGCCGCTTGACCATTGAGAAAGTGGTGGATGAGCCGTTCAGAAGTGGACGTGAATTTAAATGGAGGAGAAATGCTACTGCAAATATCAGTAGCGCCGTTCGGTTTGCAATAATAAGTGATAATTACTATAATTCGTACGAGCATCTTTGGTTAACCATGTTCTCGGGTCGTTATATTTACCAGCCTACCAACGAGCCTGCTTTCTTTTCATACTTTGAGCTTTGGCATGGGATATTTCAGGTGAAGAATTACATGACCGCGGAATTTTTCAGGGGGGTTGGTTCCCTCGTTCAAGCTGGAATCCACCTGTACTTGGAAAATTGGGAACAAATGCATTATCGAACTCGGATGGTGAAGGTTTTCAAGAGAAGGAATGGCTCAATAATCAAGGCAATTCCCTTCTACAATTTCGTCCGGTACTATGAAAACGTTCTTCGGAAGAAAGAATTGATCAAGGGTGCTAGTTTTCTTCGACTGAATTCCGACAAGCATTATTATGATGATGAGGCTTTTGAGAGTGGAAAGCTGAAGGATTTGATAATAGTTTTTGTATTGCAATGGGGTTTATGTTGCATTTGCGTAATTACTTTGATTTTGGAGCTGATTTCTAGGAAGATGGAATCACAGGGCAGGTGGAAATGAATCTAAAGGAATTGCTTATGATACGTAGTTTAATCATCACTAATGTAATTTCTGGCATCGATTCATTGATTGGACCAGATCAGTGTTTTATTCAATTTAATTCAAGTACTAATTAACAGTTGTAACTCCTTTAATAATTTTACCTCGAGGCTGGCGATTTCGACGGTCCTTAATTGCTTTCTAAATGACTGGGGTGGTCGATTTTCCCTATGGTCTGTAGCGAGCCTACAAAAAGAAAATAATGAATGATCACAGTTATTTCATAATCAAGTCAATAGTACTAATATCGTCTAAGATTACACGTGTTGTTATACTCTGTCACATAGGTAACTGGTAACTGCCTTGCATAAAAGAAACAATAGTTGAAGGATGAAATACTTAAAGTATGTGAAAATATGTGAAACATTCGGAAATAAATTATATTTGAACATGCTACATCGGAACTTCTTCTTGATTTTGTTCACGACATAATTTTCACATTACATACATGGGTACATAATCAAACGGGTCAGTGTTAACTTTTATCAGATTTTGTTTTATAAGGTTTGATTTAGACTGTTAAATTTTATAATGCACTGTTTTATATAGGTTGAATTTTGTATGGTCCTATGAAAATTTTCTAAGCGTCTTTGTTTTATAAACATTTTTTCTGCACTAGTTCGATGGACCATCTAGTCGAGAATACTGCAACTACAATGACATGGGCATTTGTCATCATAATAACTTGCCGGCTTTCATTTGATCTGTCACCATATTGATCCTACCATTTCATTTATTTAATTTAGGTTAAATCAAAGATTATTATTTTTAAAATGGACGAGACAAAAAGACGCTCTAACCTGAAGCATGGTAAATTGTACCGTCGAAATAAGAGGTACTACTATAACGGAAAAAGTCATACAGCCGTGTACTACCACGTTTCCACCAACATTTTGCGCCGGTGCCAACTCCACCTAAATCGCCGACTTAAGCGTCTAGTATCTCGGTATTCACTAATGGAGCTGGATGACTTCATCAATGGCGTAGCTCTCAACATGACATGGTCACGATTAATTAAAGCAAAACGGAAACTGGAACTTGAAGATGAAACCTCAGAACAAGACCCATCTCAGCAAGCTACACAAACCCAATAGAGTCTGAACCTTCAACTTCTAAACAGGAATGTTTTGATCGACAGGATAGCACCGCTCCAGTGAGAAAAAGGACCAAGCGAGCTAAAAAATAGTTGCATTAAAGACAGAGATTTCGAAGTTTATAAATTATAAAAATATGCATTATAAAACTAACTCATTTCATATAAACATTTTCCTTTATAAAACTACTCCGTATAGAATTTAACCGTCTAAAAAACCTTATAAAACAAAACCTGGTAAGATTTCGGTTTGTAGTGCGAAGTATGCTTCCTCACTTTTTTTGAGGAAGGTTTTTTTT